>JAPVRG010256871.1:0-12807 GCA_029783565.1 Rhagoletis cerasi
TTAAGTTTACATTCTTCTATCATTTACGTGTATTTTCTGACGAAAAATTTTCCAATTTTAAATTTTTGTTTGAGAAATTCTATTTGCAGAGGTGTTTTCAACGAGCTTCAGTTTATGAATTGCTCTGAATTGAGACAAAATATTTTACGATAGTAGTGGAGACCGTGCTAGCTTCAGCTTTGGGGTACATTCGGCAACAGCGTTTTCGGTATAAAGCAGCACTATGCATTAGTGAAAACTCACCAACCACTAATAAGAAATACCCTTTCAAAGTTTCTCATCTATACTTTAACAGCTGATAAAGCCACACATGTTTTTGTGTCACTTCGACACCGGTACGTATGTAAGTGTTTCCGCTCTATATATTTCACTTTAAAAAAAAAATTTTGTAAAGATGCTATTTTTGTGAAAAAGTGTGTTTAAGAAGTAAAAAAAACTTCAAAGAGTAAAAAAAAAAATAAAGAAAAAAAGAGTATCCAGGTATATAGGGCGTCCTTTATTTCTGCCGAATGTGTGCACCGTTTTAAATTAAGTCAATATGAAAAGAATTAAAGGTTCCAAGCCCCTCGAATCCAGCTTCAACATCACGTTGTTGAAATAAGTACATTTTTGAAGTCGATCTAAGCGGTTTCAACAGTAAATAATTTTTTACTTTAAGTTAAATAAGCTCCTGAGGCACTTTTTCCCCCCTTGAAGTTCTGTAAGATGAAATGGCTTTTTTTTTTGTAATACTATGTATATTTAACAAAAAAGTGTTAACCTGAAAAAAATGACTTCGAAAAAAAATGTTATCTCATTAAGGTACTTTACAACATGAACGACGAAAGTGCCTCGTCAATGCTACCCCGACATGGGGCGCATTCCGCGAATTTGACTTTTTTTCATCAACCTTAAAAAAAGCTACCCGCATTATCATATTTTAAGAGATGTTTTCATACCAGTTAATTTTATTTATTTCTGAGACATGGGGCTTCGCAAAAAGTGCCAGAGGTACCCCGATCTACCCTACGAGTTTTAAAATTTTCTCAATTTTGTGTTTCGCTTGGAGAAGCGAGAACGTTTTTTCGTGAGGCATCCTGATGGATATAATTAGTAGGTATAATAAGGGTTAATGCATTTATGCTTTCATATTGTTCTCATAAAACAATTTTTTCAGGTTGCAATAATAATTTTCGCAACAGAAGAAAATGAAAATCTAAAAATAATACAAGACTTTTTTCTCGTATCTCTTTGCGTCCTTTAAAATAAATTCAAACTGTCATGAACAATGACAAAGTGCACGAATTTTATAATTTTTGAGTGTGCTATTTAGGTTGTAATGTGTTTGTCATGCACATGCCTATGGGCATTTCCTTATACAAGTCCTTTTTTTTTTTTGCCAACTTATTCAACATCATTGGAAGCCAATTCGATAACAGAGTCCAATGTAGAATACTTTACAGAAAAGCCTCTGGGACTCACTGGTCTGCTTTCACGAAGACGGTCGCGACTATGCAATAACAAAAGCATACTACTTTTAGGGTAGATCTTCGACTTTGTAAAAGCTCTGACGAAGAAAATTGATAAAATCTAAGGGAATCGGAATCATACCGCAGATTATACGAGGCCGCAGATAGACTCTGCGCATCGAGTGATGCCTCCTATCTAACCACATCGGATGACTGAAGAAGCTAAAGTCGACCAAAGACAAGAAGAACTGGCTGGTGATATACAAACGTTAATAAACGAGGCTGCAGCTCTCCAAAACTGGGGCAGCGATGGGAGAATTCATCGAATGGAAGATGGATATATGTATGCCCCAAAGCCGGAGGTGCGTTTGACAGATAAGTGGAATAGACAAATGTTTATGATGGGAACGAACCGGACAAGGATGGTTTTATCTAAAATACTAGATGAAACTCTAAACAGAGACTTCATCTGGACAGGAAATTCGTATCTGAAAGATTTAATGGCCTGACTTCAGCAGATGTCAAATGCTATGTTAAAAATGCGTAAATGGAAATGCTCATATCGATGGTCCTCTGCAACTCAAAATTTTATATGTATGAGAACAGTGGCACATGTCTCACATTTATTGTGAATATTGACATAAGTCAAAAACTGTCGATCGGTTAGTGATATTTTTTATAGAATATAACGAAATTTTTCCTATTGTGCTGCAATGTTTGAATGTTTGTTCCGTAATACCAGTGGACTTATTTTTATTTAACTACTTAATACTAGTTACTTATTTCGACTTTTAGTTACTTGTTTCAGTCTAGTCCTTACTTAATCTTTATAAACCAGTCATAGTTTAAAAGCTTACATATTTCCCCTACAAAACTGCAAAATATCCAAGACATATTATTGCTAAATTATGCAAAGCAAAAACTTTAATTGGCTCCACTGAAAAACATGAAATTTTGAGTTGTGCCTTTATTGCAGGCGACCATCGATATGTGTTAGTGTGTACATACATACATATGTATTTATGTATGAATTTAAATTTATTTTTGCTTAAACGTACGGGAAAATATTGAATTCCTTGTCGACTCATCGAAGTTTCCACGCCCACATTTGTGAAAAAGATTTCCAACGTTTAAAGAATGCCACTATCTATAAATACATACGTACATGTGTACATGTTTATGTACATAAGCATCATAACAAAAAAATTGTTTCCATGGCAATTTAAATAACATAAAAATACACTGCTGTTAAATATTAATTGACAGTTTTGGACACAAACATGCAAAAAATGGCGTACGACGACGAATTTTATAGTTAGGCTTTTTTATACAAATTTTATTTATGTACAACGGAGCAAGGGCAATTAGTATATGAACGGAGCAAGGGCAATTAGTATATGAATGTACATATATATGTACAAATATAGTGCGATCTAAAAATTTAAAAAATTGCACGAAGTTCACAAAAATAAATAAAAACTTCAAAAAATTTTCATCAAAATTTCAAACTTTTTATTCAGAATTTTTAGAAAATTTTCGAGTATGCAGTTTTGTAGCCCATTCAATTTTAGTATAATAAAGTGCAAGTTTCAAGTCACTAAAGATTACCGTTGATTTTGACGAGGGTGTTCCGCATTTTATTCCATATAACATATGAACCAAATCTAATTTTATATGGAAGAAAATGCGCAACACACTCGACAAAAAAATTCTGTTATAGATCGCACTTTATTTTAAATGAAAATTCTTAAAAATAAATAAATAAATATAAGCTGCAAATATTATCATTTTGAAATTTGTTGCAAATGATATGCACAATACTGTATGTACATATGTATGTGTGTATATATGCTAATCATATGTGACACGTAAAGTTAAAGGGACCTACGGTCAGAAAAAATCGGTTTTCACTTTTTCATCGACTCTTATAGTAAACGGGCCGCTCTTTCCAATGCAATAAGCCGCAGCTTTCTAGCTGCATTCGTTTTTTCACAATTTCACTTCAAAGTTAGGTACTTTCACAAAAAAAAAAGTACAAAAAAAATCAAATCTGACAAACTATTCTGAAATTAATCAAATTCGCTTAAAACTCGTTACTCGGGGGTTTTCGGGGTCGCTGACTACGAATCCGATGTTAGTTTTTCAAAATTCAAATTGGCGGATCCAATATGGCGGATGACTTTTTTAAAAATTGATCGGATTCGCTTGAAACTCGTTACTCGGGGGTTTCGGGGTCGCCGATTACGAATCCGATGTTAGTTTTTTGGAAAACGAACATCGGATTCGGTGTCAACGACATTTTTGAGTTTCACATTAATCCGAACAAATTTTAAATTATTTTCCGCCATTTTGAATTTTTAAAAACGAACATCAGATTCGTAATCAGCGACACCAATAATCCCCGAGTAACGAGTTTCAATCTATTAAAACGTTCAGAAGCATCAAAATCAACTTAGTAAACTTCAAAGTCGTTTTTCTCGAAATCTTTTTTTCTGAGCGTAGGTCCCTTTTAACTTTACGTGTCACATATACCAAAAATATTGAATTATTTTACTAGTTATAAAGTTGACCCTGCATATGTACACATGTATGTATGTATTTATATCATAAGCCCGAAAAAACATGGATTCATTGTACTTTGTTATGGAGGTTTTCTCACTTTGATTCCTGCTTACCAATTATTCAGAGACAAAAAAACTTATTCTGAAAATTTCAAAGATCTTGGCGGTTTTCTATCTTCAGCTGCATTTTTATGCTCGAGGCTAGCAAATATATACTTCTGTACATATGTACGTATGTAAATATTTCGTGAATCGTAGGCACGCGCGAGCAATACTTGTTGCCAAAAATAAACTGCTACCCATAACAAACAAATTATACAATTCATTTTTTCTCGCTTCGCTTTTGTATTTCTTCAGCTATATGTGCTATATTTGTGGCAAAAAAGCACAGAAAAAACTGGTATGTAAATAAAAAATTCATAAATATGTACATACGTATGTGTGTACATTTGTGTTCAACTAATGTTTTCTTGTCGTCATTCCAACGAGTAGCAAATCACGTGAAAGGCTCTTCAGTGGCACACATAAACGCATACAACAAATAATGAATTTTGAAACCAAACTAAGATAGAAATCAGAGTAAAAAAATTAAATAAAACAACTTTTTCATATTCCACGTTTCTATAAATGGACTAAAATGTGGGAAAAATTTTTCCTAGACTTATAGAAATTTTCAAGTTTTTGAATTTACAATGTTAGCAATAGTCATTGTAAGCAATTTATGAGATTTAAAATGAAAAACGTGGGACACATGCAATAGAATTTAACTGATATAATTCATTAGCAATTCTATTACATTTAATTGAAAATAAGTTCTTCATTCAAGATTCAAACTATTATAAAACGCGCATTGAAGGAGAAGCACGGCCAAACACTAACATATTGTGTAAGCGCCAATCTATTATTATTATTAAAAGCTTGTCTTAAAAAAAAAAAAATTAAATTACTTACTACAGTTTGTTGATTTTAGCAAGCCTTCCCAACCTTGATCCTTTATTTAATTTTTAAAAACTTAATTATATGCAAAGCTCGGTCATGCTGGTACTTAATATTAAATTAAAAGTGTCAAAACATTACCTTCTTACTAAATTAGCATAAATTAAAAAAAAAAAAAAGAGAAATTTGGCACCAACTATCACTACTAGCTGTACGACGCTGAAATATTTACATGCATACTGAAATTAGAATAAATATTACGTATCTATGCTGTAGAAATAAGACACACGAAAATGTGTGAAAATCGGAACGATATATAAAAAGGAGAAAAGCAAAAGCCAAAGAAAAGCGTCATTCAAAGCGTCATGCAAAGAAAATTAATTGAAAACAAAAACAAACGCTGACAAACCAACGAGCGTGAAAGAAAAACGTGCAAAGAAAACAATCGAAGTAATCGATTCAGAAGCCAAAAAGATATGCTGAGCCAATTAGATATATACATACACACGCACATGCATGCACATACACCTACAAACGCACATGCATGCACATACACCTACAAACATTAGTGGGCTTTAAGCGAAAACAAATTAGCTTTTCTTAGATGATTTGCGAAGCGATTGACGAAAGTTGGTAAATACATATTGCCTGTGAAGTTAATTAACGAATGTGGAAAACGCCTGCGAGCGCCACAGGAAGTTTGAACGCAAAGTAAATATCTGCCAGGTTGAGTAAGGTTAGTTAAGTTTCCAAGAAGAGCCCAACTAGCTCGGAACAGCTGGCAGATGACTAAGCAAAGCTCGCTTCCTATAAGTTACAAGCAACCAGCGCACTTGTCTGTCGAGGCAATTTCAAATTTGAATGGATATCAGCCGAACTGAACATTTGTACTTATGTATTTGCTTTTCGTATTTTTGACGAGCATCACCTTCCGAGCGTTACACAATAATTTGGCATTAAGGAATTTCATAAGCCGATGCAAATGTTGCAATTGTTAGTGGTAGAAAAAATCACCGCAGACGGACGCACCCATGCCGATGGCCAATGGCAGCCCGCCCAGTGTCGCAATTAGTGTGGCTTTTTTGACAAATGTATTAGCATTGAAGTGTTGTTTTTTCGTCATCTTCTTTTAGCTCATTATTCGTAGGAAAACAGGCAATTCGACGTTGCAAGGTAACAACAATCAATGCAATATTTTGTTGACACTCATTTTGTACTTTACTATTTTGCTACGCTTCTTCCTTCTTTTCTATTTGCACAAATTACGGTGATAAACTAAATTTAGCGAAAATTTTCGTTAAAATTGGCAAAGCAAATGTTTTCGTCAAAACCTATACAAACAATTTTTACGAAAGGTATTTTAAGTAACATTGATGTTGAGATTTCTTCGAATTGTTGATTGCAGTCGCCTTTTGTCTTTTTTTTTTGTTTGTTTATTGTCAATCGTCTATTGCTATTTACAATTTCTTTAATTTTAATTAAGTACTTTATTGTTGTTAGATGCTAACACTGTAATGTGACAGCCTTTGGTTTTAGCCACGTCATTAACATATTGCAAGAATTTGATCTGACGTGATTGTAGTTGGCTCGCGGACGAAGAACTAGAGAAACATTTTATGATATTAATCTTCAAAATTGAATTTTATAAATTTTATTCGGAAGGGTTTGCTCGAAATTGCGACATTAAAAGCGGGCATTTCACCAAACCTGGGCTCTGAGTATGACAAGGCCTTTTTTCGTGGTTGAACTTGAAGGTCGGGAAGACCGTTAAAACTTAGAAATCCATTCGAACGGACTGGTCGGGGGCAAGCACGAAACAGAGTATTCCCCAATGAAAATGGAGGTAGATGATGAACACTCTCCACCTTCAACTCTACTACCTAGGCTGAGCAGCTGCAATAAAGTTCTTCTTGGCATTGAGACAAAGAAATATAAACAGATAGTATGTAGATATGCAGATAGTCTCATGGAGAAACTTCTGCCAAAACGTGGAAAGTAGCCATGAATAATCAATCAATCAATAGGAATCCTATTCCCCTAGGATACCTAAAGCACGCAGCGGAAAATTTGGGCGATGAGAATCGAAAGGTAAGGCGAACCACTTTAGTCTCTACTCCTTGACTGTCACTTTCCGAGTTATCCGCAAGCAGTGAGTGTCGGCAGGAAATCTGAAAGTTATTGAGAGAGCACTGCTTGCCCTGGGCTATCAACTCTGTAAGCTCATTCAAGACTCTGACATTATACACCAGAAAGGGCGCATAGTGGTACTTGGTCTAATCCGTCATAGACTGCCTGAGAGCTTTCCAGATTAGTACAGTGTCTGTTTCTTTTCAAATAAGCAAACAGTAAAGTGTTTTATGCTTTTGTGTAGTTTAACATCTTACGTCAGCCTGAATAAAATTATATATGTTTTTTTGTAATTAACAATCTCTTGGTAATACATAGCTGGTATTCTTATGTTTTTTTTTTTTCAAATAATAAGTATTTGCTCACAGATCACTGAACTGGGTTACGTAAGCGCTGGAATAATTGCATAGCAGCTCACAAGTAAGTTCGTAGCATGTTATGTCACAGAAGAGTGTGATTTAATATATGTGATCAGCATTTAATCATCACTGATCTTCATATAATCAAAAATAAAATAATACAGTAACTACTTTGTTTAACCACAAAGGGAATATTAAATTACTCATTTACATGCAACACACTACATACAGGAATCTCATGACTTTAAGCAAGTAGATATTTTTTTGCACTTTGCACCTCGCCGCCAATCCCCTTTTCAGCTAATTCTCTACTTTTTAGAAAATTCGATATTTCATTATTTAATTTAAGTAGCAAAGCATTCAGCTCAGGCATAGCTCGATACACAAACAACAACGCATTTGCACAAAGTAAGGCTGTTAAACGGCGCTAATTTGACTTAAAATTGTATTACATGTTTTATATGCTATAAATAATTTTGTATATGCATAAATAGCCAAGCAGTTTTTGCATCATTGCTGCAAATGAGCGACGCACGAATTCGACTCGAGCCGATCTCTGCTCGCTTTCTTATAAGTAATTGTTTGCAGCTACAATAACAATTATAATTAACACATTATGAACTGAAAGTAAGGCAAAAAAAATATTTAAAAAAAATAAAACATAAAATTAACAGCTTGAAAAACTTCAGAGTAAAGTAAAAATAATAATAGTACTTAAGGCTGGTTTTCACCATGTCATATTTTGACGACAATATTTTTTGACATATTTTGACACAACTTTATCTCCTTTATCCATTCCATAGCATCACATATACACGCCTGATTCTGATCTAAATCTATCAATAAACCGTTTTGTAGTTCCATTTGACAATGTGTTTTCACTTATTTGACGAAAAACGCCATTGAATTTGACATAGTGAAAACCAGCCTTTAGGAGAGACGTAAAAAATAATATCAGTGAAGCTTTTAACAGAGGTGCAGTCAATTTCTTATGAACAGTAAAGCAAGTGGCTTGACGGTTGGCGTAGCCGATTGGTTAGAGGGGCAAACGTCCACCCAGTAGAACCAAGGTTCGATCCCTGGTCCGCGCAAGATATACATATTTCTGCCATGAAAATGCTTCTCATAAAACTATTTTACGTTGCGAGGTGGCGTAGGTTCCTCCATTTGTGAAATGAAATCAAGTCGCACACCACGAATTGTAGGAGAATATCGGCCAAATACTTAGTAAAAAATGTGAGCGCCAAATTTTTATTTATTTAACGCAAGTTTCTTCTAGAACACAATCATAAATCAGTGAGTCTAATAATAGCTCGTACTCAGTTTATGACCGAAGCAGAAAGAGCAGCAATTCCGCAAAAAAAAAGGTTTCGAAATGAGATGTACGTAGCGAAAATGGATATGTATAAAAGTACATTAATTTACAGTCAAAAGTGACAAAAGCGGCACATGACAAATATCAAGTGCCAAAATAGACAATTATGCTTTGCCTTTCCTCAGATCACACTTGCTGTCATCACTCGCCAACAGCTCATCGATTCCTGAGATGACTGCTGATTGGCTCGTTATTGGAGCAAACAATTATGGCATGCGTGCGAATTTTAAAGCAAAACAATCACACGAGAAAATGTAGATTATTTGTACTAACTATAGCAATGACGGTCAGGTGCAGTCGCTGCTGTCTACTTTGCTGCTTAGACTGCGTTTATACGCGGATACTTTTGTGTCCGCGATTTTTCATATTCCCTTTTGGTGTTGCTCGTTTCATGTGCACACGGCAAGTTTTTCCTACACAGACGAAGGAGAGCACAAAGCGTGTTGCCCGAGCACGGGCGACTCGGTACACCTCTCCTTTCCTCGTAGCTTTCTCTCCTAAAAGCTTCGAGTTGCCTGATGTAAATGACCACTTAGAAAGGTTTACGGTTTAGGCGATTCATACAAATTACAACACAATGTAACAAAATCAGGAAAATTCCACACGCTTTCTAAGGACCTAGTACAAGTCGTAGGCTTAGAAAAAGAAAAGAAGCTTCCTTTACAACGCACAGTGTTCTATTTTTTAAATTAAAGGACACAATCAAATATCTCGAGAACGAGAAGAGATAGCAAAATATGTAGGTATAACGGTATTTTAAACTCTTGAGATAGATAATTCAGAAAAAAAAACAGACTTGGTGGATAAAAGTTACGCTTGACCTTTAAAATGATCTTCAAAAGGAGAAGGTTTTAAATTTTTTTCTTTTTTTGTCCTGAAACCAGCATGCAATAAACTTCTCAAAAGTCTGAAACATAAATTTTTGCTGTTCTTGCGTAAAGGAATTCATTTCCATGGACGCAGGAACCAAAAAACGCATTTACCTTTTTTTGAAGTCCGTTGCATGTTGTTTAATGTAATTTTAAAGGTCTTATTTAATAAAAAATTACAGGACCCCAAACCGACCTTCAGAAGTAAGTTTTTTTTTAATGTTTTTATTTTTTGACCTAACAGCAAGTTCTTGTAATCATGTGCGTAAAACTTTTGAAAAGAAAAAAATAAACCCTTCTGTTTTTGAAGGTAATTTTTAAAGCCAAGGTAACGCTTTTATCCACCTAGAATGTTTTTTCTTAATTCTCCATCTCAAAAGCTTTCAAATACCGTTACACTTCTCATTCTCTAGACTCGTTTGATGTAGTCCTTTTTTTACAAAAATAGAACACTGTGCGACGCTATGTCTAAATTCGAGATCTCTGCCAAACTAATAGGGCTATTTGGAGAAACACTGAGCACAACCTTCAGCCTAAATTGGGAGAAACGTCTGCCAGCCGTTCGAGACCAAACGAGATTTTAGACAAGGCGACTCACTTTCGGGCTACTTCCTCAAAATGATGTTGAAAACCGTTATACGAGCTAGCCAGATTCCACTTAAAAGAAAAACTCGACGAAGAAGTCTGAGGAGGAGTTGTAGTGATCTCCGAAATGGCAGCTATAGCTTCTACCAAAATGTAAATTGTTGTTGTTCCACAAAAGTTTTCATTAAAATTAATTCAATTAAAAAGAAAAACTATAACTACATATGTATATTTTAAGTCTCTCACTTCTTTGTTCATTTTAGAAAAAGTAAAAAAAACGAGACCTCTTTCGAACTGAACTCGTAACATTTAATTTCACCTAACTAAATTACTTACCTACAACAAAATAAGAAAAGCTAAGTAGAGAAAAATTTCCATGTAAACTAGTTAGGCAATAAACTTCTGAAAAAAATAAGAATCAATAATTGACTCTGAAAACAAGAGCGCGCGCTAGAGAAGGCATGAGAGCACGATCGCAAACCGTCGGGTGAAGTGACTGGAATGGGCGAATCAACGTCGATCGCTCATTTTCAATTAAAAAAAGTGTGACCAAAAGCGAAAAAGAGCATATCTCCACAACGGTATGTAGGTGTGGCGGTGTGGAGTCGTTGGGGGCCACCGCGATCGTCAATGGAGAAACGAAGCACGAGACTTTTAACAACAACTCAAAAATCCATTCAGCGGTGGCGGCAGCAGCAGCAGCAGCAGCAGCAGCAGCGGTGATCACGACTTTCAGCGCACTTGTTGCTGTGTTACAAAAACAAAAAGAGCTTTACAAATTCCATTCAAATCATATTTATTTATTTGTTTACTTTTCGCTGGATATGTGGCTAGCCGACTGTGCGGCCAAGCGGCCAAGCGGCCAAGCGTACAGCGAAGAGAGTAATTGTTTAAACGCACGAAAGCGCGATCAGCCAGACGAACGGACGGGTGCAATTGCCGATATCACGTACGCACGATTTATGTGTAGCGCGATCGATCAACAAGCAACGCACGTAACATTGGTGGGCAACAAAAAAAAAAAATGCAAAAACTTTATAAAATACGAGCACAGATAACGAAAACACGAATGCAACAAGCTTAATTTGTTTTATCTTCACACCAATGACTGAAAATGTAAGCGCTTGTAATGATCACAACTGGTCGTTGTCGTCGTTGTTGTCGTTCGATTGATTAACACGATCGGTGCAGGAGCCAAAGGTGCCACAATTCCAATAATCGCGCAGACGACACTTGAACAGCGTACGATATTTTATTTATTTTTTACCGGTGCACTGCACTGTCACAGGGCGAAATCGATACTAATTCTTGTGCTGAGAACGCGAGTACATTTAAGTGATCTCGGTGCATGGGAAATGGGAAAATGATCAATGTAATTGCAGAGAAAATGAAACAAGAGGAAAAATACGTAGATAGCTACAAATGGGCGCACACACACGAGACGTTGGGTGCTTTGTCATGGTTGTCAGTATTGTTTCGATGGATGTTCGTCGCATTCGGTGAAAAGGCGGTGAAAATCATTGCAACCGACGACAGTCATGCTGTGTGCTGAAGGTGCGCGCGCTTACTGTGATGTCAACCAAAACCGTGTTGGAATGATTTCTGTTGGCGAATTTAAGTGGGCCGGGAAAGGGAAGGCTTTGAGCTTTTCTTCAAGAGTAGTCAGCAGGCGATCGCTTTGCGGATTGTGAGCAGTGATCGAAGCGTGTTCTTTTGCTAGCCATATACCACGATATTTAAACGCCTTGCTGTATTTGTTTTGGTTTTAAACCAGTGCTAGACAGCACATAGCCTCGCGAGGCCGACAATAATCGCATTTTTTCACACAGACACGATCGGCAATTCACACGTACGCAAAGCTTTGTACGGGAAAGCTATGTACCACCGTTGGTTGGTTGGTTGGTACCACCGTACACAAGCATACATTTATTTGTGAGCGTGCGTTCGTTTTTGCCTAGCACTGTTTTAAATCTTCGAGCTGGTTAAATACATCGCTCGAATGTGCAAACTAATCGCAGTTTTATGCAGATCAACCACGATCGTCGTCGCATATTCTATGGTGTATATTCTAAAGTGTACAAAAAATAATTAATGCATGCAAGGTTTTTTTTTTGTCACAGTATCTTAGAAATAACCGAATACCCTGCAGAGAGTTGAACATCGGTGGTGAGAGTCAGATGCTGTCCAAACCCAGAGTCTAGTTCCAGTCGAAATTAAAACGAAAATCTATCCTTCACAAGAATCATCTTTCTTAGCTGTATACATTTGGTAAGCTTGTAGTTACAACTTTTTTAATCGAGAAAAAATGTTCTGGTACCAAGTTCCAAGCTACAAAAAATGAGTAGGTTTGTAGAAGTATTGACACTGCAAAGTGCATCACGCGGAAAATAAACGCCAATTAGTCACGCTATTAGAAACGCAAGCGTTCGCCACTATGTACATACATACGTTCTACATTTCCCATTGGGTAGTCACAAATATTCAAATGAAGTCTTCGAGCACGTGCCACAGCTCAACTCGTCTAAAACTAGAATTCTGGCGAACAGC
>JAPVRG010256872.1:0-10117 GCA_029783565.1 Rhagoletis cerasi
AATACGTGCGCCGGGTATTTAATGTTCGGTTTCACCCGAACTTAGACTTCTTTACTTGTTTGCAATTATTTTTGTAAAGAGTGATTTAACTAACAAACCTAATTTCATTCGAAAATAGTGCAAGCATTAGAATTCATAAATAATGAAGGTAATTAACTTTTAAATGACGTGGTAAAGTATAAAAGGGTAAGTTATTATTTTTTCTACATATTTTGTTATCTGTTTCAGAAAGTAACACCGAATTTAGCAAGTTTGGCAATTTTCAACATTCCTAATCCAGAGTTAGCAGAAATCGCGACTGCAAGTAATCGGGAAGTGCATAAGTTTATCGAAAACCTTAAAAATAAATATCCAAACCTTACAGAAAGAGGTCTTGAGAAAATTTATACTGGAAAAAGCAAATCTTTTTTGCCAACTTTTAACAGAAAGTGGCATGCTGAATCGAGAGTGAAAAATATTTTTTTTTTCCAAGAACGAGGGCTGGTTAAATGGGAATGAAAAAAATGAAATGGATGATGAATTGTGGACTATTTGTATTAAGTATAAAACAAATGATTGAAAATAGTTAAAGTGTACTTTATTTGACGCATTTTGCCTAAAAATAAATTTTTTCATTTTTTAAACTTACAGGATAAGCAGTTTTGCCCACCGTGAGGCACCATTTTTATATACATACATTTCTGCTTACCATTTTTTTTTCTAACTTAACTTGCACAATTATGCAGTTTGTGTAATACGAGGACTTTTCTTTACCTTTTAATAGGGTTTTTAAGTTTTTTGAGGTTAGGCTTGTATGGGAGGCGTGCGTAAAAATAAACCGATAAATATATGGCTAAAATTTCGGACTCGTGCATTCATCGGTGCGCTTTTAATTACATATTTAAAAGTTTTTGAGGTTAGGTTTGTATGGCAGGTATGTGTTAAAGTGAATCGATTTTGATAATTTATTGTATTTTTACTTTCTCCATTATTGTGAATATATGGACGAAAGTTCGGAGTCCTTCATTCATCGGTGCAATTTTAAGGCATTTTTGAGGTTAGGTTTGTATGGGAGGTATGCTTTAAAATAAACCGATGACAACCATATTTCGTTTTATTCTTGATGTGTGTCCTTCTAATTTTCTCCAAACAATGTATGGGGCTAAACCACTGTGCGCCGGGTCCATATGAATATACCCGCAATTGTTTTGTCTTCCTGACCCGTCTGCGTACCAATGTATGTACATACATACACTCCTAGGATCAAAGTATTCATTTGCCTAAACCTTTCTATCCAGTATCTTAGTCTAGAATTTTCTGCACAAATATGCATTCGGGATACCCGTGAGATTCCGAACCTGGCATTTTACCATTAAGTGGAGAACATCACAGAAGTGACTCTAGGGGCCGCGTTGAATAATGAATTCCTCTGTTCCCCTTTGACATAAGTTAACTATTTATAAGGGAGTTGAAAATTTCAATTTGACCCTAATGGCTAGGTTTAAAAATCTTTCCAAGTTCTCAAAAATAAAGAATATTTGAAGGTGTTAGAATCATAAGTGTCTTAGTGACATTTTTTGAAAATATAAGTTACGAGTATACCCATATTTGTACAGTTAAATATAGTGTTTATTTGGTGACAAAGAGATCCAAGTCATTTCGGACATTGTAGTGCCATCTATTGATTGGGCAAGAAACGTACTAAATGTATTTACCCACAATTTACAATAAGTAATCAACTTTATCCTTAATTATCTCAAACAATGTCAGACGTACTTAGATCCTTTTGATTCGAACCCCTTCATTTGTGTAATTAATCACTGGTAGCGATTTATCGCATCTCACGATGCTAACTCGCTGGGTCATAAACTGAGAAATAAACTAAAAAGTTTAAAAAGTATACTTTGGTCTTTAAAAAAATCCAAAGATAATGAGTATTCTTAACTTTCTATTTTAAATATTACAACATGATTGTCAAACGAAAGAAGATGAAATTAATTTAGTTTCGAATCAATTTTTGAAGACAAGCGAAATACTTCAATTACGGTAACTTATGTACATATTTATGCCAGTTGTCACCTTTTCAAAATTAAAATAAATTGTTTCCGTTTAAGTTTCCTTCGTATCAAAATCACCCTTTGACCAAAAAAGGGAAATGGCACTGGTCCAAAAGAAAAATTATTAGCTAGTCAAGGAACAATTCGCAATTGGATACTTTGAGAGATGGTTGGGGTTATACAAATTTTTGGCCTTTGCTGAGTCCTAAAAACAGCCAAAATCGAAATTTCTTTATATAGTTTTTTTTTATTTATGACTCGATTTCAAAGTATGATATATCGTACTATATACCTTTCTAAGATCCCATAGACCTATGGTAGCTCCTTAGCCCACTAAACTTTAATAACTCAATTTCTTCCCCGTTAAATAAAACTTCACTCCTCATAAAATTAAACATTGATAAGATTTTTTTTATTTTAAGCGTAGCATAAGGTTTGTGCGATGTGTGCTTTAAAAGTGTAGAACAGTGCAGTGCAGAAAAACATCTGACATTTAGCCTAAGAAACGACATGAGTTTAGTGCAGAAAAACCCTCATCGAACGCTTTTTCCTACACTAGGATACCCTGGTGCACTCAACGAACAGACCTAATAAATAAGTTGATAAACAGAATAGTTACAGCGACTTGAAGTTTCTATTTCGACCTGGCTATATTCATAACTCATACGCCATGGCACCCGAGTAATTTAGGCGGGCAGGCAAAACACATCGTAACTTTGCTGCAAAAGCGTCATAAGAAAAAACTGGTTTCGAGTTAAGTATGAAAAAATTACCGCCACCTCTTCTTCTACGTTGTTTAAAAATTTCATAGCTGTATCGATGTAAATTGTAAGCTTTAAAGCCATTTTTCTTGAGTTTTAATGTATTTTTTTTTTTTGATTATGACATTTATGATCTTTATCATAAAAATCATAATTTAACAGTTAAAATTTGATTTCTATTTTTTCGATAAAATTTTTTCGTTATTTTATGATTTTTATTTTTTCGATCAAAACATAATCGTTATTTTTGATTTTTATTTTTTCGATCATAAAAGATTTAAAGCTGTCATAAAAAAGCAGTCTCCGTTATAATGGTTAAAAATTATCGAAAAAATAAAAATCCAAAATAACGATTATTTTTAGATCGAAAAAATAAAAATCACAAAATAACGATTATTTTTTAATCGAAAAAAAACTCAAAAATAACGATTATGTTTTGGTCGAAAAAATGTAAATCATAAAATAACGATCGAAATTTTAGTCAAAAAAAATCGTGTTGTGATTTAACGATTATTTTCGGTCCCTGATTATGACACTTTGCAGCAAAGGTAAGATATACGTTTACCACAAACATGTATTTTCTGAAACACCAAGTTGATAGTTTCCCTTTGAAGAAAAAGTGGATACATATATTTCACCTTTATAGTTATCACTTATTATTTGCTGTTTTCCCTTGTCCCTTTAAACGTTAAAGCTGTAACCACCAACCGAACTGAGCAGGAAGCCAAAAGGTCATAAGAAATATGTAAATAGAACCATCACATTTCAAAAATTCGCATGAAATTGCAAATTCAAACAGTGAAACGCTACAAGTTTTCTATCATTTTCACCATCAATCACTTTTATGTGGTTGCGCAAAAAATTGGAACAGAGAAAAAACTCCAACGATAATAAAAACTTACAGTTTCAAGTGTATGCAAGCGAAAACCAGCTGCAGAACACTTTTATTGACACAAAATTTTGCGTACACATGTTCAGGAAAGTGCAAAAGCATACATATCTACTTTACATGTATGTATATACATCCGTACATATTAACGTATGTAACTAGCTGCATACATGCATACATATATATGTACTGTAAATGCATACGCATATCGACGAGTGAGCACCATTATGAAGTTTTCATTGTAAATTTAACCGCAAAAAACGATGTTTCACGGCAAATGCAAACATGCTTCCTGATATTTGTATGTACATGGGTTCATATGTATGTATAAGGGTGCAATTTTACTCTTTTGCAGTTCAAGCAAAAGTTTTCTGTAAAAAAAATAACCTCACTTTTGACCAATCCACGCTGTTTGCAGTTGCTGAAAGGAGTAAATAGCCGCAAAGTTTGACTTTTATCACATTTGCTTGAACTCATTGAACTAATGTAGGCATATTTTTTTCATATAAAGTGTTTTTGAAAAGCATTTAAAAAATATTATTTTTTTAGACAACCCTAGTAGTTGCCCAATTACATTTTTCTTCATATCTTCGGCATTTATAGTCGGATTTTAAAGAGTGATACACCAATTTTTTTGTCAAGGAGAGGGTTTTTCGTACGGAAGTTCAATGACCTCATGTGCTCCATTATGGTACTTACCCACCAGATCTCAGTTGCTACCACCCTAACTACATTGTGCATATATTTATGTATAAAATGTAGCTCTTCAAAGGCACCTTCTAAAAGTTTAGATATATATTCTAGTTGAATTTCCATCCATGCAAAAGTGTGGTCTGAGGAGTTAGAGCTCAATCGAAAAGAGGAAGAAGTGATCACCGGAGTTCATTCAAAGTAAAACAATCCTGAACCAGTTGAACAATAATATATTTTCTGGAACCATTTAACATCCATGCATGGTCAACGAACTCTGCCAGAGGCATATCGCGTGCACTGACTAGAAATTTATTACCGTCGAATTCAGAAATAAGGTGGTTTTTCGAGATTCGTGTATCTGCCGTTCGACAGAAATACAAACTTCTGTGTGTCACTGACTGCCAAATCCATTTTTTTTTTAATTTTTCAGGGGAGAAAAAGTATTTCTTATAGCCATTTTTTTCAAAAACTTTTGTGGAAAAGTTTGAATTCAACATTTTACGTGTTTAAAGCCAAGCAAAACTACATACGAATGAGAATTCTATGTCAGTTAAGCGATTTTTTATTATTTTGGCCTTATCGAATTTCCTCTTTTGGAATTAGAAAATTAAATTTTCATTGAGTTTAAACGGGAACAAATAAAGGAAATACTTTAATTCTTTTGCAAACGATGTATTTTTACTTTGTATTGCTTCGTATATCAAAACATGAGTTTTCACATAAAGTGAACTTAACAACTTTTCACTCTAAGCTCGCGAGATGTGTTTATTCAAAATGTTTTCGTTCGCTATTCAAAAAAACTTCAAGCTCCTCATAAAAATATGTATGAATTAAATGAAATGGGCGACAAATATTATAGTTATATTTTCATTATCAAAGTGTAAGTATATTTGCAACAAAAGGACCACGTTTGAATACCAAACTCTTTTCACAACTTTTTAATTATGAGGCTATTTATGCAATGGTAATGTACATATGTCATGTGACCTAGTTGGTAAGTTGGTTAAGTGCTTGTGTATAGCAGAACAAGAGAAACTGTCTAAAAGTTATTTTGTATCTCTGAACAGAGTACCATTCCTAGTTTGTCTAAGATTACTTTAGCTTCCTTAATGAATCCTAAAAGAGCCTTGATAGGCGATTTTTTTTTTAAAAGGGTTCGATCATTAACGATTTAAAATAAATCTACCTTTTTGATCCGAAGGCTGGACTGTCACAAAGTCACGTTTTCATGGTAATGCTGGCATTCTGACTTTGTGATCATACTTTTTCCGTGCATATGAAATTGAATTCGGTTCTGATTAGTTAGGTAAACAAAATTATATCATTTCTTTTTTAAGTAGCCGAAGAGCCTGGCCTGCCTCGAAGAAATTCAATTGTGGCCACAAAATTGTTTCCGTATATTTATATGCGACAATTTGAAGTGTATTAAGTTTCTATCATCCTGTTAGAGAAAGCTAGGATGGCTACTTGACCATCTGAAAAGAAAACTAAATTTAAAGGCACCATTTTAATTTCGCACAGGTTATCATTGCTAATACTGCAGCTTGAAACAACATGTGCCTTCTGCTCATGGGAATTTCAAGTTTGGTACCAGTTTCATAAGTTCCTGCACCTGCTCTGTTCTGCCTCCTTGATCCGTCAGTGGGAGCCCTTGTCTAGCGCAATTCCTAGATATTTGATCCCACCCGAGTATTCAAGCACTTTCCCTGCAATAGAAACTCAAACTTTTTTTAAAAGTCCTTTTCCATATCCTTGTTGCACAAAATTAAAATTCCAGCTCAATGTGAAAACGTTTAAAACATAGTAAAAAGCCACAGCCATGATACGTATACTTACGTATACATTAGAGTGTTTTTTTTGCGACATTTATTTTTTTTTTTCACTCCCACCTCGAAATTTTGTGGAAAATACCTTAAAAAAACTCCCTGAAAATTTGAACCCTTAATAATAACATTAAGTACTCGCCCAAGGCATTCAAAGATTTCCCATATAAAACACAGGTAAACTTTGATACAGCTCAGAGGCATTTTGAGGTATAATCTTGGTCAATGATAGGGTTTCTTCAGAATTGAATGCTCTACAAAAGTGTCCATTGCGCCGTAACCCTAACTCCCACCAGCGCGTTAGTACGGGACACTAAACCCAATTTTTTTATGAAATTCTCGTTCTTTGGCCCCTATCTCGTAAACAACAACTACTACTGAAAAAATTTAAACGACAAATTTGTAGTAAATTCAATTTCCTACAAAAAGTGTAATAACACCAAATCGCTAAAATCGATATTTCTTGAGAATTGTGTTGAGAGTGTTGAATTTTCATGGATTATTGAGCTAAATTGTAGAAATTGCTGATTTTTTAGCTTACTTCAAAGCCTAATATCTCAAGAAATATCGATGACAGCGATTTTGTAGGTAATTGAATTTACTACTACTATTTGTCATTTAAATTTTTTCTATGGTTGTTGTTGTTTACGAGATAGGGGCCAAAAAACGAGGATTTCATAAACAAAATTGGGTTGGGGAGACCCGTACTAACGCGCTGGTGGGAGTTAGGTTTACGGCGCTATGGACACTTTTGTAGAGAATTCAATTCTGAAAAAACTCTATCATTGACCGAGATTATACTGTAAAATGCCTCTGAGCTGTAGAGTTTTAAAGAAAAAATATCAAAGTTTACGTGTATTTTATATTGGAAATTTTTGAACGCCTTGGGCGAGTACTTAATGTTAATATTAAGGGTTAAAATTTTCAGGGAGTTTTTTTTTAGGTATTTTCCACAAAAATTCCAGGCGGGAGTGAAAAAAAACAACAGTCGAAAAAAACGCACTAGTATACATGCTTCTAAATAGTCGGCAAAACGTAAGTTTCTTTGCTGGCTGGGTATATTTTTGTTTGTAAGCACAGATGCGCCTGTGTATACATATAATGTTGGTACATATGTACATAGGCCAAGCTATAAAAAATATTCTTACACTTAATGTTGCCCGAGGGATAAAAATGGGAAATTACAAATGTATATTTTATATTTATGAATTCCACTTTGTAAAAAAATAGGCAAAGAAGTGATAATGGAATTCCAATTTGAAAAAATACAAATTCCCCTTGTGAATTAAAAGGCGACGAGAATATTTATTTATGTATTTCAATTTATTTCACTATAGTGCTTACAAATATTAAATAAAACAAATAAACATACATGTATTTAAACAATTTTTTTAGGGAGATAAGAGGTTAGGTTAGGTTTAGGATCGCACTTAGACAAGTTGAGATTGTCCTTTGTGATACCACAATTCTGAACGGCACCCTAGGCTTTTTCGATAAAACGCCCCGAGCCGATTACGTAATTACGAATTCGGATAATCTCAATGCCCCAAAGCTCCTCGGGACTATTTAGGATGTGAGAGCCAAAGTATTTCAACCTTAGCCTCGCAAACGCTGGACACCTAAGAAGGTAGTGTTGAGGTGAATCCACCTCGTCATCTTCCAGGCAGCTGCGACATGCGGGGTCCGGTAGTATATTCAACCTTATTGCGTGAATGCCGATTGGACAGTGACCCGTTAAAACCCCCACCAGAAGTGAGAGCTGTCGCTTTGTGAGTGTGAGGAGTGCCCTCGACCGCCCCCGGTCCACCTTTGGCCAGAAAGACCTTGCGATCGCACATGTCGTGGTTTTCGCCCAGCGCTCGCCGAGCTGACATGAGGCCCATCTGTCCAAGAGTGTACCACAAGTGATCAATGGCACCCCCAGCCGCTCTCTTTCTGGTGATAACGTTTCACGAATACCTCCACTGGCCAATTCGTCCGCCACACAGTTCCCCTCAATGTCGCTGTGACCCGGGACCCAAATAAGTCTAATACGAAAGTATTCCGACGCGACCGAAAGAGAGCAGACATTCCTTAACCAGGTTGGAGCGCACCTCCAACGAACTTAAGGCCCTGATAGCCGCTTGGCTATCAGAATATATACTCAAGGGAGATAAGAAAAAAAAAAAAAGGGAGATAAGAAAAAATTTGAAAAAATAATATGGGTTCGCAGAAAACAAAAATACATAACATAGAACACTTTTGCTTTTTGGGTAGCTAGCAGCGGTAGCGATAAATCTGGCAGTAATTAAATTCATAACGATAAGCATTTCGAATGCTAAAATGGTAATGACAGCGGAGACGATCATAATAATGTCGAAATCTGCCACCAGAGATTTGGATACTTATAGAAGAAACATTAAAAAAATCCCAATGTGTAAAAACTTTCAGTTGCATAGACATTTCAGTTATGAAAAATATATGTATAAATACAAATTTTTTTGTACCTTCTCTGTAGAAAAGTCAAACGCTTAGGATGCGTATTTTGCTAAAAAAAATATATCCCTCACTTATTTGAAGGAGTTAAGAAACTCAACCGGGTGCTCGTATTAAATCATTGAGATTGGTTTTTTAGTAGAACGTGTTTCTTCATAACACTGTCGGTAAATTCTAAAGTTTTTAAATATCACAGCTAAACGGCTCAACACGTAAACCTTATTTTAGGCTCTAGATTACGATGCCGTTTTCAGAAAATCTGTATCACGTAAAAACTTTGAGATATTTATTGGAGAAGTTTTATAAAAAAAAATCGAACTTTAACAGGAAAAATATTAAAAAGGTAACGGATTTTTAAAATTTTTTTTTTCATTTTCATCAAAGCCTCTTATTTTACATAAAAATCAAGCTACGAACGAAGAAAATTGGTGGATAAATAAAAGAATGTTGAATGGGCAAATGAAAAGGCGCAATGATTTTTTTATTGATATACGGCTGGTAAAATGTTGCTAATACGCCATGTATGTAGTACGAGCTTGCCATGTAAATATTTCGTCTTTCCTGGACACTAAATAACTCAAAATTTTGACGTGATATTAATTTTCTGAAAACGGTATCGTAATGTAGAGGTCAAAATTAAGTTAAGGTGTTTGGCCGTTTAACTGTGATATTTTTGCCTCCCTACTGTGAAATCAGCATATAGCAAGACGATGGTTGAAATCAACAGTTTACATCACTGAACACCCACATTTGTATTGTAACAACGCTTGAAGTAATACAAAAGTGCTGCCTAAGGCGTGGTTGGCACATAAGAAAGTCACATACATAGAAATAAATAAGAAATTTCAGCGCTAGTCAGAAGAAATTTCTATATTGGCATGATAGTGTGAGGAAATTCGATGGAATACGATGGAATTAGTTATAAGAACACCTGAAAATTAATTTAATTTGGTTAAAAAATGTCCATACTAATTACCACTGCATCCATTAGCAGAGCTTTTACAAGCTTTCTAGCAAAAAAATGCAAAACTACGAAAAAAGTAAGCGCGTCATTAGCAATAGACGTACCAATTTCTCTACAAGAAGTCAAATGATCACACGATCTGCGTATACACCGCAAAAGCAGTCTACCTGTGGAAACGTACAAAGATCTGCAAAATTTACAAAGACTATGTGTAGATCTTACGATATAAAACTTACCGATTATCAATGAGGAGGACAGAACCAATTCTGCTAAGACTGCTAACTGGGCACTGCCTGCTAGCAACGCTGGCGTTCAAACTTGGTCTGGTGGAAGGCAAAAAATTTAGAAAGTTCAGCTACCATGAGCACATACATCAAAGAACGTAGAAAATAAAGAAGCTGCATAGTAGTAGATTACGATCCAACAAAACGCGGCTACGTACTCACCACTCGGCTGCTTGCTTGCTGTTGAAGGCA
>JAPVRG010256875.1:0-21694 GCA_029783565.1 Rhagoletis cerasi
AAAATTTATTATAAACAAATAAAAATTCCAAAATCGGGATCAACAAGTATCTTCTAAATTTCATTAGCTTTCATTAAAAAAAAAATAATTACATCGGTTGAAAAATGAAAGCCCTGGGCTATTACAGTAAATTCCAGTTTTACACCACTGACTCACCATGCCCAGCAACTCTTTCATTCTCTGTTGTAAAGGAATTTCGGTCCTAACCGGGCTTTTAACGAAACATTTTGCTGTTTTGCAAATGTCCGTATCACTCCAATGGCTCTGCTATTCATAAGATCCTTGACATATCGCACACGCTCTTCAAAAGAGACACAACTCAAAATTACCCGTTAGCCATAAAACGCGAAAAACTATTTCCAGGCACATGTTAATCATAGGGGCAAAGGAAGACTTTGCATTAGATTTTTCCAACAAATTAAAATCAAATTTTTTTGCAGCTTTTGCTGAAAGGTAAATAAAAGGTTTGTGAGCATTTTTATCGCATTATTGCAAAACTGACAAATTTTGAGTTGTTTCTTTTGAAGATGGTGTGCGATATGTATGTATTCAACCACCAATGATATAATAGGTCCCGCTGGATGCTCCGAAAGCATTTTCTTCGCCAATTCGTCATTACATTCTAAATTTTATTCCATTCCTACTTGGTGTCCGCATTATTTTCCCCCCATATATATGTATATTTAGCTCACTACCCTAGGCAGTTTTGATGTTAAGGCTCCGCAGTCGGCCTTCATATTTCAGTTAGCTTCAGTTCCATTTCTTCTCTTAGAATGGTAATACAAAAAGTTTAGACCTAGCCCCCGAGAGTGTGTCTGAACTTCTTCTTTACAGGGCAGCTAATGGCGTACCAAAGACGTATTTCTAAGAGCTCAACAGATGTGCTGGAAGTAGGAGTCACGATCGCTAAAACTTAGGCGCGGAATAGCTGAAAAACTGACAAAAGATACACAGATTTTAATACCTCATCATACTTCCAGCAGTTATGTGGAAACTTACAGCATGGGTTGGATAGTATTCGTTTCTTTAATGATTGATTTTCGTTTTCTTAAAAGACTATGCGCGTGCAAAAATTCCCCTCCAAACATTTTGAAAATACAGTCCAGCACAATTTATCACTGGGTTAATCGAAATCCACTCAATTCACGAACATGCATCACCCTCAATGTGTGTAGCCACAAGCAATTTTGTTATTAGTTACATAGCATCCATCCTTTATGCGCTGCCTAAGGACATAACCATTCATTCGGGCATGCCGGCCTTTATAGAACCGAAAATGGCTATTTCGAACAAAAGTTGGAAAAAGTTGCCGCATTTTCATTACACTGCCATTTCTTCGACCAAACAATCCACCTACCCACCTACCTAACATATACGACTACGGCCATTTTTATTGTTCGACAACCGAACTTTTGTGTCTGGTTTTGATTTGAGCATTTTTACAAACTCCTATTTAATTTTGATTGTCTGACTTTCCGATTTCTATGCGGTGAGTGAACGTATCGCCCCTTTGATGATTGGCCGTGTCTGCAAGCACAAAATGTTTCCGTTTCCGGTGTGAGACGCGTCTCGGCTACTTGGACTTTCATATGCATGCATGTATGTATGTGTGTAGCACTTACATTTGTGTTTATTTTCAGCAGTTTGGCAATTATTTGACGCTGATGCTTGGTCGAGCTGATGCCTACAGTCATATGTGTTCAAACTAACGAACGCTTGGACCGCACCCAGATTGTTTTCCCTCCTTTTGTTCAATATATTCTCCTACCTACCCCACTTTATTAGAATGCCTTTCATTCCATTTATTTGAGTCTATTTAAGTTTGTCTGCTAGTCTGGCTGGTATATTGCTTGGCATAAATGGTTTTGATGTTTAGTTCGGTTCGTATTCTTCTATTCTTCTCTTTGTTCCGCAACCACTTCGCTCTTATTTTAGTTTGCTTTGTGGTTTCTGATTGCGCCTACCTTCCGTTCGATTCCCTCGCTGCTTGTGCTTGTTTGCTTTTGTTTTTGGTTAGCGGAAAAAATTGACTTTTAAACGAGTTTCTCCTCAACTGTTTGCTAACCAACTAATCGAACTCACTCGTCAAAATGATTGCTTTGGGAAACTGATGGGCGCCTGCAGAGCAATCTAAGCTCAAGGCTTCTATTTGTTCATTATTTACTTTTTTTCATGGCTTTTTTTCATTTCGCTCGCTTCTCACCATTTTCCCGCACTATTACGACTTCACATTTTCCATCTAATTTAACGATAACTTCACAGTTGACATTTATAAATCATCGCCTGAGAACCCAAGTAAATCTGATCCGTTTGACGTGCCCATGCGGCGCGTCATTGGCGGCGGAATGCTTCCTATTTACAAATATGCCTGCGCCAGCAATCAATAAACAACAGTTAATGCTATGTGTCTTTGCTCAATATCAAAACAGTAAGCGGATTTCTTCTTCTTTGGTTTTGTAGTGTTGCCCCCCTGGCTTGGCTGGTTGACTGAATGCCAGACTTTGTGCGGTATCAAGTTGCATTGTTTTGCGGCTGGCGGATCCCTGCGTCGCTGACAAAAGTGCCAAAGTGTTCGACATTCAGAAGCCGCTTAAGTAACTGCCAACACAAGTTGAAATTCGAAATCAACTCGCTACAAGATTGCTACTTATGATTCTTGTTTGTTGTTTTTTTTTATAATTTTTATTTATTGCTGTTTATAATGTAGTTTTTTCTACAGTTATTATTATGGTTGCTGGTGGTGGCGGTGGTGACTTATATATGTCGCAACACGAACGAGCATGATACATGAGACACTTGAGAATTTCTCTTTTTGCTTAGTTTATTTGGTTTATGTAAGTGCGTTTATGTAGGTGTACACAGTTAGTTTTTAAACATATTACTCGTAAGGCGGTGGGACAGAAAAGGGCTTCCTACTGACATCAACTTGGTTAAGTTTTTCGCGGAATTATTTTTTTAAATCCTCCCCGCAAAATGTTAGGCGCTGGGTTTGGAAATCACCAAATAAAATGCAGTCCAACAAAATGAGCGGTAAAGAGCGCTTCCCTCAAACAGACGGAAAATTCAGAGGCGTCGAGAATACCTCCGACAACGGAGAAAGTTCAATCGACTTCGCCGCAGCAAAGGTCCGCATACGCCTTTGTGCAATAAAGGAGCGTGTCAGACAGTACGACGGAAGTCTGACCTCGATAACTGCAGCCACATTGGAAGGCTAGGAAATTTTACGTTCGATCACAAGCAACTTTCCAACGTCTGGATATAAATCAGCAGTGGAAATCCACTTGAAAACTTTTTTCTCGCCGCTGCGAAAGAGGTTCTCAACATGGTGTCAAGGCCAACTCTGCCCGCTTTAGAGAAGAAGATGGGAATCTTGTAACAGACGCGCAGAGTACGCTTGAGCTGTGTATTGGAACACTTCTCAACGTGTTTGAATGTCGACATACAGTGACCCAAACGAATGTCCACGTGTGGATTTTATTTTAATATTCACAAGGGTTTTCAAGCTAAACTTTTTTATATATTTATTTATGATTCATGCTTTTACAAAAACTACACAAATCAAAGTTTTAAACTTTATATAGAGCTTAGAAAAATTAATCAAACTTTCAACGAAATTTCGAATTTGGAAATTGTAGTTGATTTTTAATAAGTTTTTCTGCTGACAGATTTTTGCACTTTTTTTTATATAACGGGTGCAATTTATTAAAACTGGCGTTGGTTTTTTTGATATGTGGTTGCGATAATCTTTGTGTTTAATCGGAAAAAAGTGCAAAAATGCACTTTATTGGACTAAAGTTTTATGAGCTATAAAACTGCATACCCAAAAATTTTCTAAAAATTCGGATTGAAAAGTTCGAAATTTCGATGAAAATTTGATTAATTCTATATAAAGTTTTAAGCTTTGATTTATGCGGTTTCGGTTTAAGGGCTGTCTGTAACTCTCAAGTAAAACGAAAAATTCATGTAAAGTGACGCACAAGAAATGGAAAAGATATTTTCTTCTATCAAAATTTATTAAAATCAGTATGCAAAGTACTTTTTAAGCAACAGAAATAATGAACAATTTTTCTTGTGATTTTTCTTGATAACTGCAGGCAGCCCGTAAAGCATGAACAATATTTCATAAAAACAATTATCAAAAAGTAATTTACTTGTGACATTTGTTTGAGTCACTGGTGGCGCGCTTGACGTAGTGGAAAATCAATAACCTTGAAAATACCTTGGATGAAAAAATCGGCACACACCATCTTTTTGTCGATTTCAAAGCTACTTTTGAAAGCACAAAGTTTGTGATCTCTCAAAAATTAAAAGGTACAGCTGTGTAAAATGACGTTGAGCAATGACGTGCGAGTCTTTCGAGATCAATTACGATTTTAAACAAGGCAACTCATTTTCGTACGTTTTTTCAACCAGATGTTGTCAGCTCGAACAAGTGCTACTTAAGGAACGTTATGCAATTGGAAACCGGAGCCCCTCCTCGACGAACAAAAATTATGCTCTGCACATATCTCATCACACCAATTCTTTTATATGACGCGATAACGTGGATGATGTAAAGAAATGAGAAAGTTAAATGCGCTATTCTATGTAACATCTAGGGTTCTATTTACTTGGGTGCAGATGTCGTAGAAGTAAATATTATGAACTGTTTGAGCTTTGGCTTAAAGCTCTACCCAGAATTGCAGCGGACGACGGTAAAGCGGTCGACGGTTAACCGCTGCCAAATTAAAACTCAAATGGCACATAATTGCGACGGCAGCGTTTTTACCGCCGCCGCTTTTCGGCTGATTTAAATTTATCTCTATTTTTACCATCTGATCTGATTGTCACTTAAATAAATTTTAGTTTTTTATTGAAATGG
Organism: Rhagoletis cerasi; assembly: GCA_029783565.1. Lineage (NCBI taxonomy): Eukaryota > Metazoa > Arthropoda > Insecta > Diptera > Tephritidae > Rhagoletis > Rhagoletis cerasi. The sequence continues at coordinate 4,862 of JAPVRG010256875.1, forward strand.
TTGAAATATTATGATAAATAAAAATACAAATAAAAAGAAATGGATAATTATAAGCTTATCGAAGAAGTGAGGAAATGCGGGTCGCCTTCGTCCGCCGCAATTGTGTTTACTCTGACGGATTTCACTAAGCCAACTGAACCGTTGCTCACTTACCGCCAACCGCTTAACCGTCGTCCACCGGTCCGCCGCAATTCTGCGTAAAACAACGATTTCGCAAAATAAACAACGATTTCGCTTGCTTGTACATATCGTACACATGGATGAAGATCCCTCGACTTGGCACCCACGGGCAGATAAGCGAAAGGAAGGACCCATGAACCCAAAAATGAAAGACTTGTCTTCACTTCGCGCAGTCTTTTGGCGACACTTGTTTTTAGTGCTACATAAAAAGTACTTACGAGTTGGCATAACTAAATAAAATTAAACGTATTGTATGTTGAGGGTTTTGGCGACTTTCTACTTCTAAATTTGTTTGTTATGCCGGCTGGTAACCGTCTTCAGGGCAAATTGATTCCACGTCTTCTCCGTGTGACGTGGAGTTTTGTACAAATTTGCCCTGAAGACGGTTACCGCGGTGTAACCGATATATATTGGTTAAAATTAAAAACTTGTGTTTTAATTAAAATTCCAAAAAACTTGACCTCGAGCTGGCATAACAAACATATTAAAAGTATTGTATTTTTAGTACTAAATGCAAGTACGTTAATTTCAGTACTAAAATGTGTGTACTAAAATTCAAAATACTAGAATTTTAAGAACTGAACTTAGGAACTAAAAGTTTAGTACTAAACATTTAAGTACTCAAAATTTATGTACTACAATTTAATTACAAAAATTCTTGGCACTGAAACTGGAGTAAATTTAAAGTTCCAAAATGTAAATTCTTAAAAAGTTTAGAAGAATAAAATTTGTTTGAATAATTATCTTTTGACTGAGAATCGATGCAAAGCAATAAAAATTTAGGGCCACAAATTTGTAGTCAAAACTTAATTAAGTACCAGGGACATAACAGTTATAAGTTTTATCAGAAAAACGTTGTACTATAACAGTTATAAGATGAAAAATATTTTTTCCGTTGCCGATAAGAGTTATTTCACTCTCTCACTTTTAATTTCATCATCTTTATGTTCTTCTCCATCTCCATCTCCATCTTCATCAATATCTTTATAATACAACGTTCATCAGACAACGTAAAAAATAAACGTCGGGAAATAATTGATATCAGGCAACGTAAAAATAAACGTTGGGCAATAAGTGTTATCAACCAGCGTAAAAAATATTTCTCATCTAATAACTGTTATGAAACAACGTTTTCGTTAAATTTCAGAATTCAGGCAACGTTTTCAATTTGTAAATTCGAGATAACAGTTATTTTTGGTCCCTGTTAAGTACTAAAACTTAAGTAAAAAAAATTAAGTACTAAATTTTAGTTAAAATTAAGTACTTAATCGATCGTTTTGATTACAAATTCGTAGCCCAAAATATTAAATGCATTGCTTCTATTTTCAGTTTCAGTTAAAAAGATAGTCATTTAAGCAAATTTTAGTTATTTATTTCAATTTTTAAAGAAATTTTGAAGTAACAAAAAATGTTTGCAATACCTATGTACGTATACATATTTTATGTGTATGTATTTATGTATTCATGTCGTTCGAATGGGCAGAAACGCCCCTGCTCTGAAAGTATTCAACGCGGGTCGCGATGCTGGTAACAGAGGAAGAGGAAGGCCCAGGTGGAGAAGGACTTGGCTTTACTTGGCATTTCCAATTGGCGTCAGTTGGCACAGAAGAGACTCGGCCAAAATCGCTCAGGCGGTTACAGCGCCACTAAAGAAGAAGAAGAAGAAGATTTATGTATGTATGTATATTAGGCTGCATCACTCTCCATAAAAAAAAAGTGAGTACTATTTTACCATCGGTATTATGAAACTCATTAGGGCAATTCTAACCTATAAATGCCTTGTACCTTGTAAACTTACTCAATTATGTATTTTTATTTACAAGGTTTACGCAGTTACAAGGCATATGCGCGTTTAGGTGAATTGCCCTATTCGCCAAAATATCTCGGTAAGATATTAGAATTTGCGTGAGCTGGGCCTAGTTTTTTAAAAATAAATTAGGTTTTGAAATATCTTAAAAGACCTGCATAAAAATGTGTAAAAATTTTATCAACGGAATCAAAATAATCAGATTTTTGATACTATTTCAAATCTTAATATTTTTCCGAAATAGTTTGGCAGAAGTATTATAATGTAATAAATTTTATAATTCCGATGGAAACCCCGCAATATTTTTTGGTGATGCACCCTAATCCATATACAAATACTTTACTGAAAAATTACTCACATCTAGCACTTAAGTAATGACTTTTTCAAGCTTTGAACATTAAGGAGTAAACACTTTTCTCCACTAATGAGTTTATATTAAGTGAACGCCTCCAACAGCTGTGATGCCTTAACTGGAATATGTGCATATTACTGAATATGCGTACACACTTGTGCACATCCTGGTAATTTGCACAATTTGTGCCCACATGAGTGCGCATTAAATTTTATCAACGCTTTTGATAGCACAAAGAAATAAATAAATAAATAAATCAGGAAGAGAAAGAAGCGCCGCTAAAATTGACAGCGTGAAGCTTCAAAAACTGGCGGAAAAGCACAGCAGGAGCGGAGATGCCAAAAATATATTATGTATATAAATATACGTGTATACATATACCATATATATACAGTGCTTCGACGCGCTCAGAATCATCTGACAGCGCGTGTAGGTGGTGAAAGGAAATTGAATAATTTTTGTGTTTCTTTTTTTTTCTGGTTAGCTCATTTGCCCGCTTTTCTTATTTCGGCGCGCGGAAAAAGGCGCCAGCCTGTTAAAAAGGTAGGACAGCAGTTTAGAGGCATTCGTTTGGAAGGCGGAGAAGAATTTTGGAAGGAAGGTACATAGGTGCTGGTAGGTGGAGCACATATTTCGAAGCACAAGTGCTGACTGGCGCTTGCAACGAGTGCGTGGAACGCACTTTTAAAATAATTTCTTATGTCTACTCGCAATACAAAAGCACTTACGTAAGTATTTTATAAGCTTTTTATTGTTGTACAAAACTAATGTGAAGGCTCGCTTGTTTGCTGTAGCATATAGAATAGTAGAAAATACTAGCCGGTTTCCTGTGCCGCAATGCAAATTAATTTTAATTGTCTTGCAGTTAGGAGCGGTCATATATCGCACGAAAAGGCCGACTGCCAGCCTGAGTGAATGACGGCAGGCAGGCTGGCTGGCTGGCCGGCAGTCTGAACCAGGCACAGGCGATAAGTTGCCAACTGTTTTTCGGTTGCTATTTTTAAATTGATGCCTCACTTGTCGCATTGCCACAAATGCTCACGCGCTCATGTATTTATTGTGCCACACAAATAACGCCGCTGGGCTTTTAAGCTGCAAACACACAGGCACACACACAAATTTTACTGGCATACACAAAACGAGGTTGCAACAAAGGCAAAGATTTTAAAGTTTTCCTCACGATTTGGTAATTCCCACCTGATTTGGCATAGTACACTGACACAAACACACACACACAAATGCGTTATTTGCCCATTGACGCAGCGCACACTTAAATGGCTTACACACGTGCGCTTTGGTGGCGTACACAGAGCGTAGTAATTTGTTTGCAACATGCAACATTCGTGCCGAAAATTGCATGCAACACAGCAGAGAGTGAGGGAAAAACGAAATAAATGAAAGCAATTGCGGCACAAAATACGAGCAAGTAGAATAAGAAGCAGAGAAAGAAGCGTATGCGAAAAGTTGAGGGGGGAAGCACGCAGGTGCACAGACCAATGGCCACGCCAATGAGCGCGCGTGTAGTGGGGAGGCGGCAGTGAAATGATTGCATGCCAAGCCAAAGTGTGTAATTGCAACGCATTTGTTTGCGCAGCAACAGCAACAGCAATAACAACAACAAATGAAACCGAAATTGAGTGCAGCGCATATAAACACATACATATGTAGCTAACAGCAGCAGCTACAGCAACAACACAAAAAAAGCACAAATGAAAAGCGCTACAATAACAAGTTGAAGAAAAATTGGCGAAAATTTAGTTGCAATGCGCGTTGCATGCCACATTATATGCACATACACATATGTATATATGCTTATAAAGTATAGAAGCGCAGCATACCGCAAGCAACAAACAACATTTTGAGGCATGCATTAAAAATGCGCCGCGCACGTACAAGCATACATACGTAAATATGTACATTCGGGCAAATTTTTTTATTGAGGAAATAGTACGTTTGCTCCTTTGTGCCACATTTGAAATGCGAATGCGACCACGCAGAAATTTAATTGATTGGGGTCATGCCACACACAAATGACCAACGCTATGTATGTACATACGTATGTACATATGCATGAGCGTTCAAGCCTTGCAGCTGATTGGAGAGGGTAGCGGAACGGAAGTAGGATGTGCTCGCTGCACCCGCAGATGAATGCGCATCATTAGTGTGGAAAAGAAGTGTGGCAGACTAATGCGCATTAGAATTTTGTGTAGGCAACAAACTCACATATCTGCAGATTTTTTTTTTGCAAGAAATTAATTTGACTAGGCGTAGGGCGTTGACGACAATTTATGCAAAAGTAATGAATAAGTTGGTGGCAAGCATCAAATATTTTATTTTATAAACCAAAGTGTGGTGCAGAATTGTTTATAGTTATGCCTTTCTGATACTACTTTTTTGTTTTAGTAATATTTTTCAGATTATTGAAATTTATGCTATAAGCTCTTAGTGGTGAACATCTTTTAGTACATAACTTTTTGTGCAAATTTCGCTAAGCTTATTTTTAAAGTAAACGATTTTTAATCACATTTTTAGTCTAAGTAAAACTTTTAGTACTACCAAATGATTCTTTTGTAAAATTAACACTTTTTTGATGCTTAATTGGACAAAAGGGCCCAGTTTTTGTAAACTTATTTTCAGATAAAAAATTTAGTACTTCATTAAATGAAATCAACTTTAGTACTAAATTTGTATATTTAATTTTAACACTTCATGTTTGCATTAAATATAAAGCATAAGTGTGGAAGATTTTAGGGATGGAAGGTCGACTCTGACTTCAGTCGAAAGTCGACTTTTTGCTAAAAAAAAATCGACTTTTTGGAATCGAGTTCAGTTACCTCAAGTCAAACAAGAATCGACTTTCACTCGATGACTTTTTGACTTTTGTCTTTTCTCTGTATCTTTGTATTTGATGATAACATTATTACCCAATGTGTAAGTTTTAACATCCTACTACGGCAGTGTGAACCCAACGTTATTATTTATTTATTAGTATTATAGATTATTATGGTAACACTGCCACTTTAATTATGTAATATCAAAATATGCTCAAAAATTGATAATGGCAAAAAAAAAGAAGTGTAATCTTTTTGGAAAAGTGTTTCTAGTTAATAAAAGCACATCAACTATGATGAAGCATTTGCAACATGTTCATAAAATTGATCCTTCTCTTAGTAAAGAAAAACAATCACACAAAAGAGGAAGCGACACTAATATTAAATCAGGCATTAAATCAAAAAATGGTAAATTCAATAGTTTACTAAACATTTGTAATAGTTAACTTTTCTCTGATATTACCTTAATCTAATTTATATTTAGGCTTTAGTGGAATTTTCAAAAAGTCAATTTTAGTCATAAAGTCGACTTTCAGAGGGAGGTGATTAATCGGCTCTAAGAATCGAAAACCTGAAAGTCGATTCCGAAGTCAAGAATCGATTTTGACCTCATCCTTTCCATCCCTAGAAGATTTTATGCAATTTCTAGTACCCAAATTTTAAGTACTAAATTTTGAGTACTAAAATTTAAAGTAATATTTCATACATATTTTTAGTAAACAACATCAATACATAGCGTTGCTGCGCCAACAAAAACAGTTATGTGTTTTAAAAAAATTTTATTTTATTACATATTTTGTTAACACTATATATTGCGCATATTTCTGCATTTGCCGTTGTTTTTACATCTCTTTTGGTTCAGAAGTGATCAAACACAGCTATGTGCTCGCAGTACTAGAAGTACTCTAAAAAAGTTAATTTTTTTGATCTCCTGAAAAGTTACTCAAAAACACATAACTGTTTTTGTTGACGCAGTGGCGATATGTAACTTTCGAGTTTTCGGATCCCATGTACCCTTTTAAAGCATTTGGTTCACAAATTGTATTAAGGAAGTTGATTAATTTCCTATCACTGGAAGCTTAGAAAGTCGGATAAGCCAGTTTTTTATGGAGTTTAGCTAAATTTTAGTACCAAATAAGCTAAATAAGCGCCGAAAATTATTCGGATGATATTGTTGTTTGCAAAAAATCATATAAAATTACAGTTTAGAACTTTTGACGAACATTGTACACGATAACATGTATGTTCTAAACGTTAATACGTGCTTAAACGTTGCCAAACTGGTGTTTTCGACTGCAGTAAGCGTATACCGACAAGGAAATATGTAGTAAAAAGTGTACTAAAATCTGTACTAAAAATTATGTTCTTAAATTGCCCCTCAGCGAACTTAAACTGACAGTCAACATTTTTTATGATAACCTGCTAATTTGAGGTTGTTTAGTTAACTTTAAAATGGTCGAAAATACTCACTTTCATTTCAAAATTTAGTACTTTTCCAGAAAAGTTGATACTGCACACGTACGAATGCCTCAGAATTATTTAAATTGGCAGTTAATATGTTTTTATAAAATCCCACTAAACTTGACCAAATTAACACTTTAATTTTCAAACTTAAAATTTTCTAGTGAAAAATGTTAACTCCATACTTGTATGTATATTAGGGTGGTCCAAATAAACTAGCAGGGGTGAAAAGAGTTTAAAATGCTAAGCTCACACCCCCTAGGATTTTTCTAAACGGAAAAGATTTTTGATAAATAAAATGATATTTAGAACTGCCTAAAAGGCCGTTTTCCATGTGTTTTATATGAGGAGGAATTACTTTTCGTAGAAATAGTATAGAATTCTTGAAAATCAATACCTTTCGTTCGGCAAATTTTGCTTCTATTCAGGAGACTTCAAAGAATAATGCCCACTGGTTTATTTAACTAATTTTTTTAATTTAACGATTTTTAGCGGGTTCCTAATTGCGTTTTTTTGGGGTTTTCCATTTCTAATTATATATGTGCAGCATCGTTTTTTAATTATTGTTCATAGAAATGAAAACCAATGGGTGTGTCTTTAGAACAAAAAAAAAGCTTTATTATATTGGGGTACAAGAACTTCAGCTAATGGATTGGGTGGATAAAGATTGATTACGAACCAAGATTTTTGGTAAAATCAAAAATATTTTAGGTTTTTTGTATATGTAGTTCATAGGGAGGCAACTTCCTAGATACACATTTAGAAATTGGCTGCCATTTGCATTTACTCATTCCCTCTTAGTTTAAAAGGATTTCCAATATTTAAACCAAGAAATGCACCGTAAGTCTCTATGACAGCAAATACATAGACAAAAATCCCCAAATTAAAAACTCCACTCGAGAAACTCTCCGCGAAATCGGTACAGTAAGAAGAAACTGCACAAAAAATGCAACACAGCATGAAAAATTGAGTGTGTTCACGCGCACACACGGAGTAACTACACGACGCGAGCAACTTATAATTAAATTTAATTATAAGTTTGTGAGGCATAAAAACGCCAGCAAAGCAGAAGCTTAAAAGGAGAGACGCGTATTGAAAAACCGCATTGGGATTACTAAAGGAGTATGTAGATATGTATTGTATGCTCCAGCGTTTTTGCCACCCTTTTCTCTTGATGCATTTACTGCTGCAACGTTTTTTCTGCGGTGCCCGGCATTTGCTTGAAAGCAACGAAATTTTCAATTTGCATAAAAGGCACCACCAAAAATAGCAAAAACCTGAATAAAAGTGTGTAAGAAAATACTTGCAACTCCTTAAAAGTTGGAGCCTTCTTTCACTTCATTGCAGCAAGAGAAAAAAGGAAAATTTTTGGTAGTACCGATGCAAAAAGTAGACGCGCTGCAACAACTGCAAAAATGCGCGCAAAAATTGGAAGAAACCCCAACAGCGCACTGCTACTACTCCCCTTTTTAAGTATTTACTACGTGCACAACTTTTACTTCCTATTTCCAACCTACAGTTAGCCGGCAATCGTGCGCTTAATGTCAGCTCCTTTAATTCGGAAGTGTATTGCATGCTGCACTTTTCCACAACAGCAAGCAAGCGGTGAGCGTAATACATAGTGGGTTAAAGGAAATTAATAGCCGGCAAAATGCAGCTGCTTCTACCGCCTTTTGTGCAACGCTGCTGCTCTTGCAACAAACATTCATGTCTGAATTCGTTCTTCAGGCATTTTACGCAAATTGCATTGCATACAAACATTTACTCAGTTTAACTGGCAAATTTTCTTTTGAGGAAAAATATACATCACAACAATAACAAAACAATTGCACTTTCTATACAAAAGCAACCCTGCATCAAAAGAGTTGAAAGATGATAAATAAGATCTATTTGGATGGATGGTTAGTTGAAAGAAACGCTATATCACTTCAAATAAAATCCAGAATTGCACATGTGAATAAGTACAGCCAAAAACGTAAAATATTTTTTTGTCAAATCATGTTGCTAAAAGGTTGTTGACCGTGGAATATTTTGACAACATATTGAGGAGTTGTAGGAAAACGGAATATTTACGGCATTTTGTTTGAAATCACTGACAGTTCCTCAGGCTATGAGCTGATAGACATGTCAGCCTAAAAAAAAAACTTTTCTAAGCGCTCGAAAGAGTGATTGAACTCTTGCTGAGCGCATGACCTTGCCCATCGCTTGACTGTGTTACGTTCAATATAATCTACTTTAATCGGTATCGAATACTTGTTAAATAAATGCAACCCAAATAGCGGTGGTCATCGCTTGTGCTTCTTTCTTTACTTGGAGGAAGGCCATTTCACGGAGTAGATGTTTTTTTATAAAATTATCGAACATTTTAGTTAGCTGATAAGTTGCAAGCCGTGATGAAAGTTCACCAGCTTAGTTGGTAAAACTACAGGCGACAGTTTTGTGTGAACTAAGGTGAGGAAACTAGTTGGAAACTAATCCAAATCTACAAGCAAACCCCAAAGCCACCGCCTTACCAAACGTTCGAGATTGGAGTCAGGAGTGGCGTGCTCATTGTCTCCGGGCGCATCTTATTCGCCCGAGCATCATCAGGTGAGAAAACTGTTTATATTTCATCGAGGACTTGGGAGAAGTCCTAAGGGCCGTAAAGTTGATTAATCGCGGGCAGTTCAGTGGTAAAATTGCGTTTAGTAGCGTTTGTCGCCAATGTGATGCTTTGTGTGATCTCATTTTTGTGTCTCAATGTTGGGCTAAATGAGCGCGGCTACGAACAAGCAATCGGCCGCAATGAGACGTTTTCCGAACTCCGACGCAAGGAGACGCTGGAATTCCTACATACATGATTAATCAGAGATGCCGAGCAATCACATCAGCATCGCCTGTAGAATCATTTATATCGAGAGTTTGAGCCTTTTCTGTATAGCAGAGCAGAGCAGACATACTAATCGAAAATTAGTGGTGACTATTGATTCCAGATGCAGGAGTACCGACGGACATTGGACAACGGGCGGAGTAGTATGAGTTCGTGAAGGATGCTTACGGGCGAAGTTAGGGGTCGACAAAAAGTATGAGATAACTGCGGGTCATACAACATCAATAGCCGGTTTGATGAGGCATTAGACAGATAGGAAATGGGCGGACTCGCTGCGACTGAGTGAGTGAGGAGCTTTCCGTGAAAAACTCACAGCGTTCGGCGACTGGTGCGTAACAATTATTAGCGGGCGCACACCAGATCGTGAATTCAGTACGGAAGTCCAGTTTCAAAATAATTGTAAATATTTCTATGTATGCACATATGAGTATGCATTTCAATCGATCATTTACTGCTGCATTCGTGCAATTCCCACCGGTACAATTACACTAGTCGACAAATTTTGACGTAATCGCGTTAACTAAGCTAATTTTGGATCGCTGAAGAAAAACAATACCCATTATTTTTTTCAAAGAAGCGTTTTCGAGATTTTTTCGAAAAACGTGTTTTTGGTACATTTCGCAGTTATTTGTCAATATGTTTTGAAAAAATTATCTAATCGCCCGTTCGAAATGTACTGACGCGTTGTTTGCAAAAATATATAACTTGTGCAGATTTAAATTAAAATGATTACTGTTACTAGCGATCAAAATCGAAAATAGTGAAATTTTCTATCATTTTTGAAAATAACAAATTTTAAGATGCTTATTTTTAATAACAAACATTTTTTTTTAATTTTTTTTTTCCAAATTTGAGTAAAACATAAATCATTGCAGTAAATTTTGAAATTAGGATCATCCAAATCGGATAAGAAGTGCAGATGGTATGGAGCACTGAGTAAAAATTCTAATTTTGTTTTTTTCATACAGTCACACTTTTGGTCGAAAATAAGCTTTTACCCTTGAATTTTTTCACTTGTGTTGGTTAGAGTCTTCGCGAATTTGCGTCCAGCAGTAAGAAAAAAAAGTTAAATTAAAAAAAATCAATTTCCGAACAAAAGTGTGATTTTGTGAAAAATACAAAGTTAAAATTTTTACTCAGTGCTCCATACCATCTACATTTCTTCGAAGCGAATACGCTTCTTTGAAAAAAAAAGGGTTTTGTTTTCACATACAGCGACCCAAACTGAGCCTAGAAAATACTTTTTTACAAAGGTTAATTTTTCTTGTAAACTAGTGTTATTTTCCATAATCAATAAAATTTACTCAAACATTTTTCTTTACCCTATGGACTCAAAACACAATCGATCATTTCAGCTGGCGCCCTCACTAATACAGAAACTTTAAAATTGTATATTTATATCACTGAAATGTCAAATATCGATAAAATTGCTGGCATTTGTGGGGGACCCTCAAAGCAACCAAGAAACTTTTATTAGAAAAAAACACTTTTTCTCAATGCAAAGTAACAGGAACGATTACAACAGGAACGATTACAACTAATATATAAAAGAATTGAAAGAAGAGAGGGAAAAAAGCACAAACCAATTTAATAAATAAACTTTGACGTGCAAAAAAATTTGAGATGGAAAGCGTTAAGGAATGTGTAATAAAATAAAGCTGGTGAAAAAAAGTAAAATAAAATATAAAAATGGCAAAGTAAAAAAAAAGCATTTCGGAAACACGAAGAGATGTACAAAAACTACTATAGTGAAAAAAGGAAAAAAAAAGATCATTTGAAAAGTGCAAACATGTAGTTGCGGCCACTGCGAAAGGCTATGCCGAGTGCACCAAAGGATAACAATACTTAAAAAAAATCGACGAAAGAAATTTGAAAAAAATCCTCCAAAGTATAGCTGAAATAAATAAACTTCAAATTGGTTGGTGTAGTTTGCAATTTACATAAGCGAATATGTATTAGTGCGCCTGTGTATGGATGTATGCCCGAGTGCACGTGCAAGTGAATAAATGTTAGTAAAACCACAAAGCGGCGGAGTAGGTGTTTGCTGATTGCATTGGTTTTGGTAGTGTTGAAGATTTTGTGGCTGTTGGCTGCAATGGTTGCCGCTGGTGGCATTGTTGTGGCCAAGGAGTGCTGCAAGGACAACAGGAAAAGTAACAGAAGCAATGCAAGGCCACCGAATAATCAAAAGGCTGCGTAGCTGGAGCAAAGGACTGTGAGTTGAAGACTAAAGTGATGTTAGCAAGAATGAGAAGAGTTGAGGTTTATAGCATTAAACACTTGGTAAGAGTGTAAGGAAGCGAGCGAGGAGGAGAGCAGCAGACTGGCAGCTTGTAGCAAATGTATGTAAGCGTAGAAAGTAGAGAAAAATAGCGCTAAAGTGAAATGCCGGATAGTTTTAAATAGCAGCATCGAAGTGCGGAATAAAGTTTCTAGCATAGTAATAGAAAAAATCCCTACAGCACCGCTTGTTGCTTGCCACAGAGCCGTCAACTGATTTCTATAGTTTCGCATACAATTTATGTAAATTCAATCGCAAAGCTTAGCTACACTTTAGTTGCATTTTTACGCTCGAAGCTGTGTGCGGACTGACATGCCGAGACAGGCATTGGACAAGGATATCTGAAGTGTGGAAAAGTATCTAGCAGTTGCATGTATTATAAGAAGGAGAAGAAGCCACCAAAATAAACGGAACAAGGCACATAGCACGTTTAGCGTACTTATTTAGATTGATTGAAAAATTTTGTGTCACTTTCCTTGCTGGGATTTCCTTTGAAGTATGCTTTTCATCAAAATTCAATAGATTCTCATCTCTTATAAAAAAAATGGAAAAAAACCGAAAATCTTTAGAAACAACTTCCTACTCGCCAAAGTGTGCCTAAGGGGTTAGACACAGTTGTAAGACGAAAATAAGGCTTTCTTTTTTTTCGATATTTTAGAAATCTATTTTGGAAATTTATGCTCTTGGTAAGTAAGATTATGCGACAAATTCGAAAAATACCGAGCAAGGCTCGGTCACCCAGGTACTTAGAATTTAATGGGCTACAAATCTGCACAATTAAAATTTTTCTAATATGATTAGAAAGTTGCCAATTTTTATGCAAATTCATTGAATTTTCCTGAGTTTTGCAAAAAGTCTAGAGATTCTATTTGTATGTATTTTGTTGTAGTATGAACTAAATTTTTATTAAAAATTAGCTAAAAGATATAAAAATAAAAACTTTGCAAACATTGTGAAGAATTCTCTATACGTAGACTTTTGTCGTCCACTGTACATATATTAAATGGACAGAAGAATCAGGGCATTCACAAGAGGTCGTAAGCGCCGTAAAGTGTTAAAGTCGAAAAATTGTTCAATGTAAAGTAAAGGTTAAAATGGTTTTAGGGGATTCGTAGGGTATAATAAGAGCTAATTATATATATTTTCTCTCAGTTTGTAAACATTTTAACATAGTTATAAGCAAAAGCATTTTAACCATTATTTTACATTGAAACATTTTGCGATTTTCAGACTTTACGATAACGACCTAATAATTTATGCAATTTTGGAAACTATTTTGTTTCTGCCGCAAAATGTCATACATTTTTTTTTAATATTTAAGAGTCAAAAAGAATTTATTTTATATCATTTTAATCGCAAAAAATGTTTGAAAGCAAATACGGCAAATGAAAAAACAATTAAAATTATTCGAACATTAACATTTTCATATATTTTAAAGAAATTTTCCGATTTAGTACATACAAATTTGTGAACAAAGTTTTAAAAATTCTTGACTAAGAATATTTTTCTCTTATAGTCACACTAAACAAAATTATTAGTGTCAAACAATTTATAATTAAAAATGCTTTAATAAACAAAATTTGTTAATAAACTTTCAATGAAGAATTTTGCAAACTTTGAGGATACTCTAACTCTCTTGAGTACTTGTAGATAACTTTTAAGCAGATGATGCTGGGCGGAAACTAAGGTTTCTTACAAAGCAGCAACTTTCAATGAACATCCGAGTTTACACTGGACGGATTAGAAATAATGAAATCAAACTCTATTTCCTCTTACGGCTCATATTTTGCATATTTAAGTTCCAAATCTATATCTTTACGCACACCTCACTGAAGCTCTTGAGGAACTTTGACGTCGAAATTAGTCCAAAATATTTATTAAATATAAGATTAGTCGGAGAAAGAAAGCGCAATGCGCGTGATCTGCGTTTCGTCTAGAACTCAGCAACATCGTACAAGACTTTTACTTTTAAATAAGTTTCAAAAGCATGTAAAAGTTTCTAGTAGAACTGAGCAACACATAATGTGAGACCACTTTCTAGCTCTCAAGCATAATTTAAGCTAACCTAACAGTAAACACCCTCCCCTTTGTGTGACAACATTAAGGCGCACGCCACAAATCGGAGGAGAAGCTCGGCCAAACACTAACATATGTGTAAGCGCCAATCTATTATTATTATTAACAGTAACCACCAGATGTTATGAAATCAGTCTAATCAAAAAGAATATAAGAAAAATTGATTACGAAGTAAAATGGAAATAGTAAAGTAGTTAGTGGAATGGAGTTTTGTAAAAAAACAAAAAAAAAAAAACAAAAAAAAGTTTACTCAAGAACACCTGGGTTCAGAAATTTTTTCAATAATTCAGTCAGGCGTCCATCTATCTAAAAAAATTAAATTAAAGTATTACGTAATGGAATAATAGAATATTGGTAGCAAGAAAAAATTGTTTTAAGTAAGCTTTTTTTTTCTTCCAAACTGTATCAATTTCCGCTTTTTTGACTTGCAGTTAATGCAAACTGTTATGAAATCAGGATTGCTGTAGGAAACTTGCTAAACGGATATTACTAACTGAGCATGAAGAAAATGTGCTAATGGCTGCCAGCAGAGTAGGTACATACATACTAATGTATGTACTCATACATTTATCCGCATACAAATACCTCAAAAGCGCTTAGTGAAGATTAATGATCACATTTTATTCACAGCATTTGCATTAACATATAAACTTTGTGGCGCTTTAACTCAATCCAAAGCGCGAACCAACCCGCCTTTTTCTATCCTGGCAAGCCGCCTCGCGCCGGAGCCACAAGCGACGTGCGACTTTATAGAAATTAAACTTACCGCTGACTTTTCAGCCAAATTGACAGACGTTTGCGGAATACGCTTGTCTAGCAACCATCGCTCACTGTTAACCTAATTTAGCGCCTGCACTGAGTGGCATGAGGCAGAGACTCGAATGAGTCTGTGTATAGATATAGCATTATTTATTTGCCTTAAGCTGAACTGTGGCGTATGTTCCGAGGGGAGCAGCATCAGCGCTAAAAAGCTACAGTACAGAGCTGTGGCTGGAATAAAGGGGCGTCTACTTGAAATGTTTTTTTTTTCATTATTTTGTTTTTGGATTGCACGCGCGCATTAGCGCAAAATGTCAACTATGACAGCTCCACTGCTGAAAGGCGCCAAGCGGTCAGGAAAACAGCAACAAAATAAAGGTACAAAAGGAGGCAAGCAGGCAACTGAGCGCATTAAATAAATGAGTAAACAGGGCGACTCTGAAAAAGTGTATCATTAAGACTATTAACTAAAAACTATTTTTATGGGCAGACGATGTACAAAAAAGGTACACGAGGCTTCCATTTCATGGTAAAATAAGCCGCTGTTTTGGGTAAACTTTGAGTTGATGCAGCTCTCTGGGGCTTCCAAGTCAGTGGACAGCTAATGAGGGCCTTGAAACATTTGCCAAAAGTCAAGTAAAGAGCAGGGTAAGTATGACAAGGGTCTAAGCGGCTGGCAAGCTGATTATTGATACGAGGAATAGAAAATAAATTTGAAAGAGAAGAAAAGACGATGATGACCTTTGTACATTGTTGAACGCCTTTATCAAAAGGGAAATCAGCTCGATAGTCGTCACTATTTCTCTGGTTCGGCTGGTTAATGAATTTACTAATATGTCTTGGCAATGAACCGCCTACTGCTAATAGCTTGACCCTTTACATGGCTAGACTAGAGTAAACATAAAACCATTTTTTTAAATAATTCCTTTAATCTAGAACCTAAGAAAATAAAAAAATTAATACATTTTTTTTGCTTCTACTCGGCAAAAAATTGAAAATGAAATTTTACCCAGCACTATTTGATCCTGCAATCTGCCTACGGGTTACTTCTTGAATTTAAGTATTACACCTTCTTGGATAGCTAAAAAGAAACACTAGTTTTAAAACAATTTACAGAATAGTCTCCATACACATTTTTTTTAAATGATGTGAAGTAGGAAAAACTTAGTGAAAAATCGTAAATTCAAAACTTTTTCAAGCAGCCATTTTTAACTGTCAGGGCATGGCTCAAGTTTAATTGATGATTTTTATAAACTGGCATACCCTTTTGAAAACAAAAAAAAAATCGGATCCTTGTACTAGCATTGAAATAAAATGGACGTAGACAAAAAAAATAAAATTTTTACATATGGGTGTTTCCATGAAAATGTAAACCGCAAATCTAGTTAAGATGTTCAAACGACTTTATAAATTTAAATTTTGTATCCAAATGGCGAAAAGTGGTAACGAAAACACGAAAAAGTGGAGAGTGGAATAAAAAAAATAAAATTTTGTATAAATCTCTACCTAAATATAAAAAGGCCCTAACTCATTTTCCTTTGGAATTCAAATTCATCCAAGAGCGTTGAGATAAATCACAATCCATCTCATAGTATAGGGAAAACAAATACTAGAGTATTAGATTAAATATTGTCTTTAAAATTATGAGTGTTTCGACGAAATTCGCAACTGGAGAAATCTACTTTTTATTAAGCTTTCAAATTGTATTTGAGTTAGGGCTTTTGTAAGTTAGGGCTTTTCTATATTAAGGAAACGATATATTACTAAAATATTGCTTTAGGGAAAAATTGTCGTGTACGTTATGTTTTCTTTTTAAAATAAAAAAAAATAACCAGCGATTTCTTTTTGAAGTGAAACTTCTTTGCGCTCGTTGGGCTGTAATTCCAATATCGAATGAAACGAAAAAGCGACAGGAAAAGGGAGGGGATGGCGCGCGTGGTGGGCAGTCGGTCGGAAGGAGACATGGGAGAGAAACGAAAACGCGACAGATATTGTTGTCGATATAATAATCGATAGTCTTATCGATATATTTATCGATATAATAATCGATATTGTTATCGATATTTTTATCGATATTGCTATCGATATAATAGTGGATATTGTTATCGATATAATAGTGGATATTGTTATCGATATATTTATCGATTAAGTTATCTATTTTGCAGTCTTTATATTTATCGATACATTTTTCGATATTGTTATCTATATAATAATCGG
>JAPVRG010256909.1:0-13341 GCA_029783565.1 Rhagoletis cerasi
CTACTGGTGAACAGACGCTACAGACTCCAGTGGGCCCTTAAACCGAATAAGTCGGAGTGGCCCCACCGAAGCTCCCTCTCTTTCTGCCGTGACCCAAGGCTCCACACGGGGTTGGTTACCGCATCTCGCACATGGGTTGCTCACGTTGCCCAGAGTGCGCGAACGAGGACGCAAGAGTCGGGATTGAGTATAGCCGCGCAACTGTAACTGCATACCCAGAAGAACGACTATACCCCATTGCACAATTTTTTTACGGTGTAATAATATTACGTGAATATAACCTATTGCTCCAACAAACTTATTTCTCATATATCAGATTTTACTTCTTAAGTTAAACTGTTAAAACCCTGAAATTTCATAAGCTATTCACTAAATAATGTTACGAACTCTTCTGAGAAAATCGTCAATACCGGTTCTCGATGAGGTAAGTATTTATGTACACCATACTGGTACACGAACATAAGTTTGCAATTAGCCACACCCCCACCTCCCTAAGTCTTACAGTATATCCTTCTCAAATATTTTTATCCCATAACGCCGACTTACCCATTTAAGTTCAAATAATGCACCCCATTTAATACAAATTTACTCTGCATAAAATTAAACATATTTGTAAGCGATGTTTTTATTCCTTATGAGCGAAAAAATATACTAATAAGCAAAAAATTTACAGCGTCTTGAAACTTTTATTTCAACAGACTAAATGCTTATATTGATATAACGAAAGAACGCAAATTTGTATGTCCTAAAAATCCTCACAAAATAAACTTTCAAGCCATAGGGTAATTGTTTAGGTTTTGCTATCATATGGGGACCGACCCGGTATAATATACCATACCGCTGATTGTGAAGATACAAATTTTTGCCATAAAACTCCTTTATGTAGGCAACTAAAACTGTGCAATTGTGGGGCTATTTACTTATCGATCATACAAGGCCTACTGTGAAAATGATTACGATCGGTGCTTTATAAGGTATATCTGCCATATAGGGTTGCGTGATTTAAAATTATTTTTAATTTTAAATCCGCTATTAATAAAGAAGTCATTTGATTCAACAACCAATTAAAAATAAAAAATTTTGTTCGTGATGTGATTCGTCGACCTATTAAGAAATAAAATTTATTTGTGATTTGATTTGTTGCACAAATAAAAAATAAAAATTATTTGTGATTTGTTTCGTCGACTAAATGAAAATAAGAATTCTATTTTCTCGAAAACCGTGCTTGCGTTACATAAAAACAAGTACTTTTTTAGTTGGAAAATTTCGAATTAAATTGATTTGCTTGACAAAACAAATCACAAATAAAATATTTGTTTTTTATTTGGTTGACGAATCAAGTAATAAATAAATTTTATTCATGATTTGGTTCGTCGAACAAATAATAAACTTATATTATTTTGTATTTGGTACAACTTTCAATTCAGAAATCAATTTTATTTGTGGATTTGTGATTTCACTAATTCAAAATCAGGTTGCAGTATAGATCAATCAATCTAATATTTGATGGTCGAAATAGTTCCCTATCGGATAAATAATATGCTGTTTTGATCGGAAGGTTATGCTGATGAAAATGACAAAATGACGTATCTCTCAATTTGATAGGAAATATTTTTATGATGCGGGTTCGACCTCAGAAAAAGAAGTGTGTTAATCTCCTAAATAGCAGCTATAACTTCTGCAGCTTTGACTTTGTTATTCTTCTGTTTTTTTATAAAAACGAATCGTGGTATATTTGATTAATTAAAAATTTTATTAATTAAAACTATTAACAATTAGCGCATCGCTGTCAATATCACTGACGATTCTCGTTCATCGGATCGGGAAGTAAGAAATATCGTTTTATAGAGGAGGAAATTATCTACATAATTGCTGATGGAAGTACTCCGCTACTACTAATAACTTTCCAGTAATCGATGGTTAAATTGATCGATTTTTTTTTTAATTTACGCATGAAACATGTCACTCATACGCCATGTATCCACGCGTTTGATCAAGCTAAATAAGAAAATAATATCTATTCATAACGGAGATTGGAAGATGCGTTAGAATGGGACAATGCTAATCATAGAAATCATTTTAAATAAAATTAATGAAATAAATACAAATTGATTTTTCGGATATACCTAATGCTGGGCCCTTCCTAAGTAGTTTAAAAATTAAATAAATTATTGTGCTCTATAAAATCGTAGCCGCCTAAGCGATTTTGGCCGAGTATAATGAAGCACACCAGTGTTTTCTTTTCTGTGCCAAATGACGCCTATTGTAACAGCCGAATACAGCAAAAACCTCCTCTACCAAGTATTTCCAACGCAGAGCAGGCCTTCGTCTTTATCTGATACCATCAGCAGGATCCGCATTAAATACTTTCGGGACTGCAGCGTTTATGTAAATTCGAACGGCATATCCAAGCCAGCCAAAGCCCATAGAACTCATCTGCGGTAGTCTAGTCAGAAGGTAAATCTTTTGCAAAAACTGTATTTCAAAAATTTGCGAAGCTTTCAAATGAAAGAAATATATATTTTTCTGCAGTTTGGGTTAAATTTTCAAACTCTAATCAAAGAAAATACTCTTTATCCACTTAAGCTCCATTCCTTCATTATACTATCCTTTTCTGAAATGCTCTAACAAATCACCACTGGAAAATAACTCCTCAAAAGCACGTCAATTATACTTTTGTCTTATCGCTTAACCACTTAAAAAGTAATCCACATAAAAGATATATGTAAGTAAGTGTACGCAGAGCAGAGAGATAAACCCGGCAGCCATTGTTTATCCCATGCTCAACAACCGTCCCTCTTTCCAACGAAGGCGACACTTAGCCATAAGCCCTTTTCTACCGCCGTCATAACCGTGGTGTATAAAATGCTGCCAAAACTTCCAACTTTAAAACGTGTAGGCGGTATGGAGCAAATGCCAGCGGCGTTAAATAAATTAAAAACTTTGCCAGCGTCGACAATATTGAGCAGACGCATGCGAATGGCGAAGCCAGAAATGTACGTAAATGACATGCACTTACATATAACTTTATAAAAGAGACTAGCAGGAGAGCTTCGCGCAGAAATCTTCTGGGTGTAATGACGCTCATGACAGCAGAATGAAAGGTTATTTGTAAATGAAACGCATAATTTGAACTGAAAGTGAAGAAATTTATGACTACAAAGGAGATTGCTTGGTTGCAGTTAATTGTTATGCTGTCTGGCTAGGACTGAGCATAAATAGGCACTTGAAATTTATTGTTGGGGTTTGTTAGTTACAAGTGTTTGCAACTGTAAAATTTGGCTGTCATATGGTTACCGAGTGATTGGAAGTGCGCACTAACACCTGGTACGACCCAAGCGGAAGGAACAAGGAAGCAAAGTTCTCATGATCAATTTGTGTATTATCTATTCTATGTCAAAAGCTCATTTCTGCACGTAGGTAATGAGCTGGGCACAAAGTGGTATATAAAATTTTATATTGAGTTTTAACTAAATCAGCCATTTCAGTAGCTAGTTTTCATATATGCACGAGTATATAGAAATTTCTTAAATTATTTTTATAGGTGGTAACTCTGTTCAAAAATCTGCCTAAATAGGCGTATGTACATATGGAAATACATACATACCAACACTTCTTCTTTCATATCAGTAGCTGGTGGTTATATTTTCTTCAAATTAAACAAAAAAAATTGATAAAATTTTCTAAAGTGGCAACTCCCTTAAAACATTTTCAACAAGTGTTGGTGTAAATGCGTAAACTGCCACAATTCTAATATTTCACTAATCTTATTAATTAAATTTACGAAAAACTTCAAACTAAGATTTAATATAACTTTAACTTTTAAAGGAATGGCAACACTCTTCAAAAATATTTGTGAAATAAGGCTATGCTTTTATGTACGCTCGACACACATATTATACATATACACTCATATTATATTATATCATTATTCCATTTTACTCATTAAATAAAATGAGTTTAAAGAGGTGGCAGCTCCTTTAAAATGTTTCCGAAAAAAAAGCTTGTATAGTTAAGCTTCTTTCGCTTGAAACACTTATTTTATTTTTTCAAATAACTTGTTATTTAAATTGAATTTAATTTATAAACGGGTGGCAACCATGTTCAAAAATGTTTGTGAATAAAGCTATCTATCATGTTACATTACTTCATTTTACTCAACAATTAAATTGAATTTAATTTTTTAAACAGGTGGCAACCCTTTTCTCGATATTTCTGAAACAAAGTTTCATTAAACTTCTTTCATTCGGCACACATAAGTAAATATATGTTATATTATTTCACTTTACTTATTAATAAACGGGTGGCAACACTCTCTAAGTTATTTCTGTTACAAAGCTTATTTAAACTTCTTTGCTTTGGCAAAACTATTCTTTTATTTCACTTTACTTATTAACTAAATTGAGTTTTATTTTTTAAATTGGTGGTAACCCTCTAAAAATTATTTCTCAAAGGAAGTCTTTTTGAATTTTATTCTTTTGGCGTTCATATATTGTAGTATATCATTTGAATGAATCATTATATTAACTTAATTCGTTGAATATGTGGCAACCCCTTAAAAAATTTCAAAGTGAAGCTTTTTCCAAACTCATTCATTTAGAGCGCATATAGTGTGATATTTGATTTCCGTCAATCAAGGTGGTAACCATTTTCAAAAGTATCAAAAGTATGATATTTAGGTTATATACTAATTTATCTAATCTCTTATTCAATCAATCACTTTCTCGTTCAGTCGGTCAATCCCTCATTCACTCACTCACTACTTCCCTTACTTAATTACTTACTACGCTGTCTCGCTTAGTCATTTCCTCACACACTTACTCTCTATGACTCACTCTCTGATACACTGACTCATACAATCACTCACTCACGGGCCCACTCACCGACTCACTAACTCATTTCGTTACTCACTCTTTGAATCACTCACTCACCAACTACATTTAGTTATAATCGTAGTAAAATACAAAGTTCTCCGACAACGGCTGCCACTTTTCGTGGCACCTCGAAATTTTTGGTACAAAGGTGACAACCATCATTAAGTACAATACAATTTGTTCTACCTTAAAATAAAAAATTCGTAATGCTAGTCCCTGGTAAGGAAGAGAGGGAGCTTCGGTAGGGCCACTCAGACCTTTTCGATTTAAGAGCCCACTGGATTGTGCACCATGTCTGTTCACCAATAGGTGCGGCTGCAAGCGGGCGTCTTTCTTGGAGCAAGCGACCCGCTATGAGACCCCCTTCTTTTGATAACGACGAAATATGTAAAATATATTAAGTACATATTTCATGCCTAAAAATAGTAATTTAAATGTCCAAGCAGCGGTTGCAGAGAACAGAAATAATAATACTACACTTTCAGAAAATTACTTGCCAGAAACTCGTGCATAGCAAAGGGGGTGCAAATTTTTTAACAAGCCTATTTTAGGGCGCAAATTTTTTAAATTGCAGATTGCCAAAAGCGAGTAGAACTTAAATGGCAAAAAGGATGTAAAGGCCTACGGCATCAATTTGAAAAGTTAACAACGAAACAAACCTATTTATTTAGTTGCATCCGCGTGCATACACTTAGATATGTAAATAAATATTTCAATGCGCGCTTACCCTAGAACCAGTGTTGCCAGGTTGCCAGACTGCCAGGTCTTTATTTGAACGATTTGTAACTGTCACAACGATTTTGTCTGGTGCCAAGGTACTTTAACAGCTAATTAGCATTAGAGCAAAAACAACAAGCTGCGTGTATTTTGTTATTAATTTTGTACTCAAAAATGCCAAAAAAAGGTAAACAAAATTTTACATTGCAGAGTGAACGGTAAACAAAAATTAAAATTCATGGACCATTTCGAATAAAAAAATCAAAATTTCAACCCTGCTGCTTTCCCTGTTTTAATACTTGCTAAGAGTTCGCCTTTCCTAATATTTAATAACACTGGAGAACAAAATCAGAAAAAGTGTTGTAGGCACTGTTAGTAAATAATAAAAATTATGCCCGTTTTGCAAAGTTGGTGCGAGTCTTTAAATGCCGATTTTTCGATTTTTTTTTACTTTTTCAGAATACTATTGGGCTTTTAACTCTATAACACAAACATCTTTAACCCAAACCAAAGAAAAAAATTTTTTATATTCTAAAAGTAGATATCAAACTTCTCATTTGAGGCCTGTTTTTGAAATTCTAAGGTTTTTTTGGAAAAAGTTTAGCTTCACCATATACACGAAATGACTAAACAAATTTGCATAACAAGGGAAAGAAAATATGGACATCCACTTCTACCGGATACCGGGGTACGGTACCGTATGGGTAAAAAATTGGATAGTTATATTTTCGCTTAGTTTTATAGGCTATCCTTTAATTTGAAAAGTTTGATATAAGAATCGCTTATATACACAAGTATATTGTCCTATACACAAGGGTTAAAGAAATATTTTTAGCAGAAGTTTTTTTTAATCACCTTACTACATTCATATGAATGTTATTTCTCTCAATGCAATTAAACATACTTTTTATTTAAATATTGTGAGTTTTAATAATTCGTAAAGGTAAACAATATTTTTAATTGTTTTCGTACCACAATCATCGGGAATGTAAAAAACCAGAAATCCCTTCGGACCTGTTTATTTTAATATTTAGTGTATTGACGATTTTCGATAACCACTTCGACGATTTCTCAAATTAACGACCTGGCAACACTGCCTACAATACGCGCTTTAGTCTGCTGAGCGCCTATTTGTATGCTAAATATTTTGCTTAGTATTTTTAGTTGTGTCTTTTTGTGGTTTTCTGTGTGTGTGTTTGTTTTTTTTTAAGTGCTTGTTATTACTCTTACTTTGTTCATTGCTGTTTTGTGCTTTTATTGCTCTCCTTTTTGTTTTTATTGTCTTGTTGCTACCTTTTTATTATATTTGTTATCATGATTTTTATATGCCATATTAGTCACATTTCAGCACATTTAAACAAAGCTTTGCCTCCATACATATGTCGAAAATCACGCATAGTGCCTGGGATTAAGGCGTAGAAATGATGGTTGAACGCTTTGAATGCGGTTAGTATGACATTCTTAGTTATATAGCATGTGCTTTTAGATACAGACAGATTTCTACTTAACTTCCACTTAGGCACTTGTGCCCTTCCATCCATTGAATTATGTATGCCGCATTACAACTGTAGCTACATTTATATGCCCCCAAAATTTTGTTAGTTTGAAAGTCTGCTAGCTATTTCGAGCAAACGGCGGCATTTAAGTCATATGGTTTATCCTTTAACTAACTCACTTTCTCTGAAGTCCTTTTTATGTTTTACTATTTTTGAGGCTTTCATGCCACAAGTCGAATGCCCTGCCAATGATTATCTGAGTACTAAAGTCGTCTAAGTAAGTTGATAAGATTATTTATGCAATGAAATATATTTAAATGGGAGAGCGCGCACGCACAAATTTACACATTTCCATATATCTATGCACACATATCTACATTAGAGTGGTCCAAATATACATAGAAAAAAGTAAGGTCGGTATTCGAATCCTGGCACCCCCTAGGATTCTTTAATATCAAAAAAAATTTACACCTGTTTTTTTCTTAAATCAAAAAATATTTAGGGGGTGCTCGAAGCGCTTAAAATTTCCTATACATTTTATATGGGGGAAAAAACAAATTTTCGCAGAAATCGTATAGATTCCCTGAAAATCAATATTTTTCAATCGGAAAACTTCGTTTCTCTTCAAGACACTTCGCAGAATAATACCCAATTGCTTATCTAACCATTTTTTAATATTAACAATTTTTTTTAGCGCCATATTGCATTTCTTGGAGCTTTTGACAGACCCATTAAAAAAAAATAGTTAGCCTTAAAAAATGGTTAAATAAATTATTGGGTATTATTCTTTGAAGTCTTCTGCAGAGAAGCAGGGTTGGCCGATTGAAAAATATTGATTTTTAAGGATTCTATATCATTTCTACGAAAAGTTAATTTTTTCCCATATAAAATGCATGGGAAAATTTGAGCGCTTTGAGCACTCCCTAAATATTTTTTCATATACAAACAAAAACAGGGTATATTTTTTTCGATATAGAACAGTCCTAGGGGGTGCCAGCATTAAAACTTTACTTGTTTTGGACCACTCTAATATACATACATACACATATAAACGCATTTATGATTATTTGGTTTTTTTTTTGCTTCGGCATAGTTTTGCGGCTTAATCCTATTCTGCCCATTTAGTCAACGCCTACATGGTTTCATGTCACTATTATTTTGTTGCTTGAGGCATTCAATGATTTTATGTGCCTTTATTATTACCATAAGAGCTTATATATACATGTGTACGCAGTAGTGAATATGTATAACTGCTACCCTTTAGCTTTGTATATTTTATAACTCTTCGCATTTGTTACTCATATGACTTTTGACCCTCAAGCAGAGCAGCTGCTTCAATAGTTACGAAAACAATTTTCATCATTAAATTTAAATTGTTGCAAATTTTCACTTTTGCCCAGAAGCTAAAATTAGCCTTTGCTCATGCCGTGCGCCAAAAACCAAAACAATTTTTCAAACCATATGAAAATAGCAATATACTCACCAAACTATGGTTTTAAGGTTCCGACTCTGACGACAGGTTTTTTAAAAGGTTTTTGAAATTTCAGGATTTTGATTATTTATGTAATTTAAAAATATATTTTAAAAATTCAATGCCATGTGAGATAAGAATATGGATAGCAAATAAAAGAGACAAGTCTGTTGATAAAATAAAAATAAACTCTTTTTGGTCCACAAGGACGAATAGGTATTGAAAATGGCATTTTAATTAATTTTTTGCCTTAAACTAATAAAGTTAGAAGAAAGAAATTCGAGGATGTGGCAGTCTACATATTAGTCCTTAACGTATATTTTTTTAAATAACTATTGGACATTTTGACCGATATTCAAGGATAAAATTTTAAAACAACATTTTCAAAACCTATTTGTGCTTGTCCACGGAAAAAATTAATTTTGGTTCAATTCTACATTATTATTATTATTATGGGCCATAAGCACCGCGACCTATAAAATGATCTATTGTGCGTGACCCTCCGCCCTATAGTGGAAGGCTTTTAATGTAGCCTAGCACCTCCAAGGGCGGTTTGTTCCAAATTTCAAATTCGATTCTACATAATTTCCTCTTTAATTTGGTAACAATATTTTTGTTCTACATTTTACTGATTTTTATTAAATAATTCTTTAAATTAATCATATTCTTAAAATTCCAAACCCTAGTTTCGCGTATGTTTTGATTTTTGTGTGTTAAAATTTACTGTTGCACGGTGTCATCAGACTTATATGGAATTTGAAAAGTTGTTCTAAGACTCCTTCACGCTCTCCTGCAATACATATTTTTTCCTCACACTAAATAGCCGTGAAATATTTGCTATATTTTTGTATACCAACGACTACGAGTATTACTCTAGCTTTGTAAATATACATCACTTTTAGGACGCATACTTCCAAGTATATAGTGGTCGAAGTATAATATTTCATGCAACCTCCATGGATTTCCAAAATGTATAGCTCGTTGAAAACAGAATTGATTAAGGTTTATTTCTAAATACAAAATAAATTGTCAAAACGTTACTCAAAATGAGAAATTGTAAAAAAAAAGCCCAAATTTTCCCTATATTCTGTATTCTTCCTTCGACCTGCTTTTCACTATGTCATATTTTGACGAAAAAATTTGTCGACATGTTTTGACACAACATTATCTCCTTTATCCATACCTTTGCCGATTATATTATGGGCAAAAAACTAACTGATAGCCGATTTAGCAGCTCATGTACGCCACTGAAGACCTATTTTAATCTAAATCAATCGATAGACCGTTTTTTAAGACTATTTGACAATGTGTTTTCACTTATTTAAAGACAAAATGCCATTGAATTGGACAAAGTGAAAATCTGCCCTAAGTCCAGATTTTGAGTATATTTTCACTGTCACACAGTTAAATTTTCTTGAATCAATCGAAAGTGATGCATATTTCTATTAAAGCGCTTAACACATCTTCATTGTGATGCATTTAAAAAATCATTATATCGGCAAATACTGCGCCCAAAAGTATGCAATATTTTACGCTGGAGAAATTTTTTCTAACACCTAAACGCCTAAATGCATGCTACACCCTCGATAAGCACGCATTAAAGGGTACCACAAATATGTACACACATAAGAATTTATGCATATGCACTTCTCAAATGACACATGCCAAAGCCTATTAAAGTAATAATACGTTTATGGCACCCTAAATTATACTCAGCTAGTTTGACAATCCCCCTGAATTTCTTCCGAAGTTTAGAGTTTATGAACGGCAAAAGCCATAGGCTTACAACCATGCAGAGTTGGCCACTGATAATTACCATCGGTCACAGAGTCAATCCAAAAAAATGTTTGATTGAATAAATTTTGTGTAAATGCATTAATGCGAGGCCTGCCGTCTCGCTGAGTTAATCCTAACAATATTTGTCATATATACGATCCAGAGATGCTCATGGACCTCAAAACCGCCACAAGAAAAACGAAAAAGTGTGTGAAGAAAGCAAAGTGGTCGAATTTCAGCAACTGGGCGGTACTAGTGTATTTTATTAAGCTGATCCCAGCATTAGAAAATATCTTTAATAAGAAACTAAGTAAATCACTTGAAGTTGGGTCATCTAGATTTCCAAATTAAAGATAAATTCACGATTTTGGCAAGAGTATTTCCCATTAGAAAAAAATTCTTTTACCAAAACTTAAAAAAAATTGTTTGACCGTATCTTTTATTTACTTATAAGTTGACTTGAAAGGACTAATGTAAATCAAATATACTGCTGAACAAACTTTTGCACTGCCTTTTAAAATTTTATTATCTCATTTCGGAAAAGTTGCGGCCACAAAATAAAAGAGCTTCAAATAAAACCCGTCCCCTGCGAATTTGCTTCTTACAAAAGAAGTACCTTTATTATCCCACATTAATTTTTTTAATCGTCATAGCAAAATTTGGTCTTTCAGTTAAATTTTTAATTTTTTCTTACTTTCCAAACAAAACGAGATATTTTCTTCTCAGCTAGTTTTTTTTTTTTTTTGAGATTTCTAAAAGAACTGCAAGGAAGAGTACCTAAAAAATTCGTGCATTGTAAATCGTCAAATATCTTTGAGTCTTTGTGGTCGCTAAGGACAACAAGCGATCAAACAACGGCAATGGCAATGGACTAAAAAGTAAGAAAAAAAACATAAACAAAAACTAAACTGACATTAGCCAGCATAACAGAGCATAAATATTAAGAAAAATACTTTACGTTACACGAGACAGATGGCAACAGAGAAGAAAAAAAGTCTTAGCTATTCGTCAGTTTTGATTTCTCCTGCTTCGAAATAGTGACACTATTGGAATATATGCCAACAACTTTGACAGCATGCCATGACAACGAAGAGCACGACAGCAACAACAACAAGAACAACAAAATTAATAATTGTACATGCAAACATTGACACACCTAAGCAAAAGTTGAAGTAAAAGTCAACAAAACACTTTTGCACTGTTGGTAGCCAAAAATTTGTCAACAGCAGTGGCTGATAACAAATTGAAAAAAAGGGGAGTGAGGAGAAAAAAAATTATGACTCAGCAAAGATTGAAAACTCAGCTGTGGCTGAAGACAAGTACCCAGTAGAGTTGAATGAAAAACAGGTGAAGCAGAAATGATGGACTGTTGACGACTAGCAGCGTTAACACAAAAAATGCCACAATTATGATGAATTACACGCAGCTCCAATGTGCCGCAGGAGGAGTGTGAGGCCAAGGGGCAGGCAAAAAAGCATGGCTCAGGTACTCCTTTATGGTAAGCGAGCAACGATTTGGTTGGTTAGAAAACTTCGTTGGCTCTGGAGTGGAACGTATTTTATTTTTCTAGTCTATGGGTTATAATGAAAAGCGTAGGTGCAGAGACATTGGTGTCTAAAATATTCAAACCAATTCAAAATAACCACAACCAATTGTGCCTACCCTTACATATTTTGCTCTATCTTTCAATGGACCTTTTAATTAAAAAAAATTTGTATGGACAATTATTTCACGCATTATGGAAGATGACCTTGATAAATTCACCGTATGTAACTTTGGTATATACTTGTTTAGGCCGAGTTATCCGTAGTTACCACTAGGGTTAATAACCCGGTTTTTTAACCCGGTTTCCACCGGTATGTTTTGTATACCTATAGGATGTTTTTTGGAAATCTCAATTTTCCGAATATCGATCAAACCGGTTTTTTCATTTCATATAAATCTTAATCTCTCAATACAAGTTTTGAGTTTTTCGAAGTTTTCAAGTTTTTTTTTTCAGGTTAAGGGCAACTCCTAATTAATTTTAAAATGATATCCTAGGTTATTTGGAGATGTACAGTATATCATATTTGATAACAATAAATGAATGTTTGGCGCTTAAACGTTAAACCCCTTTTTGTCATGTTGCTGGGAACAGAAATTGAACCATGGACCCCCCGAGCGGTAGTAGGCACGGTAGTAGGCACTCGGCTACGGCGGAAACGGCACTACTCCAATCCGAAAAAGTCAGAAAAAATGCAACAAAGGAATAAGAAAAAATTTTAAAATAAGTCCAAACGTGAATTTTTCATTAATTTTTTTTTTTTACTTTTGATTTAAACAAACTTTGAACTTATTTTGCTTTACTCTTTTCTAAATAAAAGCTGTATTTACTGTTAATAGCTATATTATAATTTTTGGTCATGACTTCATACCAACATAAGCATTTTCACTGTATGAAACGAATGTAAAATAAAACCTGTTTATTCGGTTTTTCCGTAATTTAAAAATCGGGAACCGGTTTTTTCAAATTGCCACTTTTCGAATAACTCGAATACTGGTTTTGGAAAAAAGGCGAATAATCGAACACTCTAGTTATCTGTACTGCTAACAGCCAAAGTCTTAGCGGTCTATTGGTATGACTAATGTTCTAAGAACGAGTTGAATACAAATCCGAAATAAGCTGACACCATTTTCTTCTCCAGAAATGGGAAAAGGGGCAAAGACATTAAATAAATATCTGAGTGTAATTCTTGACGACAAGCTCTCATGGGACTTATTCGAAATCTTATGGGCAGAAACTAGGGCATCGAAACCAGGCTGGTAATCTCGAAACCCCATTTCCCAACTCATTCTAATACATCTGTGCCTATCTGGTAAAAAAATTGCAGTATAATCCACACAGTATAAACTTAGCAAACACCAAGGATCGGCGCAATGATAATTAAATACTCCCACCGTTCCCCTCGAGGCGATTTCAAACTTCAACTGCATATTGCGATCAACAAAAGCCAGGACGTAGGACGGC
>JAPVRG010256920.1:6423-17570 GCA_029783565.1 Rhagoletis cerasi
GAAACCCGCTGGTGGTAGCAGGGGAAGAGGAAGGCCTCCTCTGCGTTGGAAAGACCAGGTGGAGAAGGACTTGGCTTCACTTGGCATTTCCAATTGGCGTCAGTTGGCACAGAAGCGAAACAACTGGCGTGCTTTGTTGGACTCGGCCAAAATCGCTTAAGCGGTTTCAGCGCCAAACAAGAAGAAGAAGAAGTGCAGTGAATCAAGATACAGCGGCTACGCTGGCTAGGTCATGACATGAAATGCTGCAGCCTGGAGAGTTTCGAAGTGGTTCCCGCTGGTTGTGGTAAAGAAAGAGGTAGGTCCCTTCTGTATTGGAAAGGCCAGACATCGAGGGACTTGGCTTCACTTGAAGTTTCTAATTGGCAACAGTTAGCAAGAGGAATACACCATAGCGCCAAATAAAAAGAAGGAGCCGTTTTGCTGTCCTAGTTTGATTGACTCCAAATTGAAACGAATTCATTAAAAACCTATCGATGTTTCATTTCAGTGGTGGGCACATACACTTACATATGGGCATTTCCATAATATCGAACGTGACCATCGTACACATTCAAACTGAAAAAAAAACCCGTCATCTAAAATGTTTTTTATTTTGACAATAGGCTTAACTTATAGCTCTTAATTGGCCGATTTTAGCGAAATCTGACAATGTGACTAATTTTAGAATGTTGAATATGTCGAAATGGGATTTGAATAAATATAAAATTTGAAATATTTTTTACATTCAATTTGTTGATTCCCTATGAAAATATGCTAAAAATTTTATGTGTTTTCGTTCCTTATACAAATAATGTATGTTAATAAAATCGAATCTAATTAAACACAATTGGTTTCCCAATGAAAGAAATTTCGTTTTCTTGCACTTTAGGTAATAACAACAAAAACACTTCAATCAGTTGATTTCTAGATTCCGGACACGAAATGTGTTTTTTGCGTTTCTCGCGCTCTGGGTACTTTTGGCACCTTTTGGCACATTTTTGACACTTGTGAGAGAGTAATTTTTTTTTACTCTCGTATTACTGGAACAGCCCGAAAAGCGTGTGGAACAAGGCTAATATTGTGCGCTCGAAGCAAACAGAATTTTGTAGCCCAATCGGAAATGCAAAAGTACCCACCACTGTTTTATTTCGACAGCCGTAATCGAATCTTAAACCTATGTACATAGAAAGTATAACCCGTATGAGCTTTTTCAACTACATACATACATACAAAAGTATCTACAACGCGAATGATTCTAATAGTCGCTTATTAGTTACAATGAAAATAATATTACAATTGAACGTTACTGAAACGTTGCAAAAAATCGAAATAACTTTTACTAATTAACTATGTAAGTAAAGTAAATTCAAATGTTTACAAATTGTATGTAGCGATGTATGTATGTACGTATACTGGATGTGTGCAAGATTCCTATGAGTTGAATATTTCGATTTGTATGACTAAACATTTACCCACACTTTAAAGAGATTACGCCGATTTAATGAAAAATGTCTATATCTGTGGCATTTTTTAAAACAACTTATCCCGAGCGAGGCCCTTTAAAGCAACACTTAAATGGGTTCCTAAACAATATTTTAACAATTAACTAGCCGCAGGTGTAGTTTAAGATTTACTTTTAATAGAAGCTTAAACAATTAAAAATTGTTCAAGGGAAACTTATGTTTTTTAATCCAAAGTCAAATCTTCTAAACTCACTTAAGTTGTTTTAATAAAATGCTACAGATATATGTACATATGTATGAATGTATGCAGTAATTTATATATGTATGTATGTATATGTATTTTCCTAACTTTGCGCTCAAGTATTTGCATGAATTCTTTGGAATTTTAATTTCAATTAATTAATGTTATTGTGCTGATTTGTGAAGTATGAAATGTGATACCCCGCTTCAATATTTCTTTCCTTACATTTTTGTAATACATGCATACTTATTATACATATATATATATGTACATATGTATATGTATATCAAGTCATATGAAACAGGTAGTAGCATTATAGCAAAAAAAGCATTTATGTGTAAACTGTTGTTGCTCTTGGTCTCTAAAGTGTCAAAAAAACATTGTTTTTTTTAATGGCATAGTGGGCTAAAATAATTGTAAACAAAAACTGAGTAAATATGTAAAAAAAGCCAACAGTCAATAAGAGTTTACACCTTCCATAATAAAATCCCAAAAGGGTTTTTGGCCTATAGATCCGGTTCTTTTTTAAACCTACTTTAAACTAGTAATTTTTAAAATATGTATGTATTTTTTAATTCTTCTGGAAAGTTTAATAGTTTACAGTTTTTGGGGTTGAGGAATTACTTTTTGATGTTTACTGTTGCAAAAAATTTACGCTAGGCGCGTTCTCGTAAAACTTTTGCTATTTTGTATGGGTTTTTATTGAAAAAATAGAATTTTTACTGTTTTTAAGGCTGGTAAAACAATTTTTAATGTCTGACGATATTAAAGAGTTTATTACATTATTTTTGTTATAAAAAATAACATTATCAGCAGAAAAACTGTTTATGTAAAATGTATTTAACGAAAACCAAAAGTAAAAATGTTACAACTGTTTTACAAAGCGCTGTGTCCGTGAAGAAATTCTTGCAAATCTCCATACCACGATAGAGATCGCGATTGCGCTTTTGTCCTTAGTTCGTCCTGCATGAGTTCGCGACGCATGCACTCGAAGCTGTTCATTAACTTGGACGGGTTTTGATTTACACGGCTAATCGCCAATATTTATGAATCGCGACTACCTGAACCAATGTGCCATCTTCTGATCGGCAGCATAATCGTTTTGGAATGGTGAAAGTACAATCATGATAAGTTCGAACTATCTTCGAAGCAATCAAGCCATGTTCTCATTTTGCATTTTTGGCCAAAGTTCCAACTTATCCAGAAACTGTATATGGGACCGCTAGGAATTTACAACGCACTCTAAGCTAATTTTATTTCAATTGTATATTATGATGAAAATAAAAAAAGAAATCAAAAAAATCTCTAGAGATTTAAATTTTCAGATAGTTGGCCACCTTCTTCAAAATTATAATTATAATTATAAGAGCGCAGCTAAATCTTTCAATCGCTAAACGCGTTGCAATGTTTTACTTAAGATATATATTTAATTTACTAACTGGCAACCCTATTTAAATGTTTGTATTTATTGCTTAAAGCTGCGTGGCCTTTAAAACGGTGTTTCGCTCATTGAATTTGATGAGTATTGTGGAAGATACGGATACAGTGCTTTTAGATTTTAAGAACACTTTTTTTTTAAAGAAATTCTGAAATTTTAACAACGGGGCTAGTTTTTGCACGTGCGTGGGCTTCCCCTCTTTAAAATGAGGTCTCAGTCATTGAATTTGATAAAATATTAAGAGAGCTATCGTTTGGTAACACAAAAATACAGATATGTTAAATGTTTTTGTGTTTTTTCTATATGAACAAATCTTAGAAATTTTCAGACAAAAACGAAAAAATGCATGGAATTCGAATTCTCACATTTTTGTATCAAGAATGGCATAGCACAATATATATTTATTTCATATTTCTTTTCACACTTATTTGAAAAAGCTCTGAATATCCTTATTTTCAAGCACAACATCTTTAAATAAAATACCACTATATCGCTTTAAAAAATCTATTTTCTTAACGACAAAGAGAGTAACGTGACGTCCCCAACGAACTTATACACAGATTTTTTGAAAGTTAATGCAACCTTTAGTTTGCCTTTGCAATACATTTGGTTAACTTCGTTATTTTCTCTTCAAAGTATTCTTTTAGATTGTGAATTCAAATTCTCACATTTTTGTATAAAGAATGACATAGCACAATATACATTTATTTCATATTTCTTTTCACATTTATTTGAGAATGCGATTTACTCCTTTAACTTCGTGAAAAAAGCTCTGAATAGTCTTATTTTTAAGCACAATATCCACTTTATCGCTTTAAAAAAATCAGTTTTCTTAAAGACAAAAATAGTAATGTCCGCGTTCGAAATTATACAATAATTTTAAAGTTAATCCAACCTTTAGTTGGCTTTTGTAATACATTTTCTTAACTTCGTTATTTTCTCTTCAAAGTATTCTTGTAGATTGTGTTCTCAATAAATGAAAATTTGCAGAAATCTGTTAACTTTGATGATCATCTCAAAATCGTTTCCTTTTTTAATAACGTCTGAACACAAATTTCGAGGCCAAATACACCGCCATTACTTTAAATTCAAAATTCCACTATTTTGTTCTCATAAGTACTGCCCTAAACCTTCATTTATACCATGCACATTTTTTAACCTATACTTTTTTTTGCAGCCAAAAAAATTTAAAGAAACGTCCGAACGTAACGTCCACAATCCCATATGTTTTCTAAATGTTTTAAAGATAAATAAAAAACGTATTTTGTAATAGAAAATATATTTTTTTTAATTTAAAATGTTTTTTCTCTATAAAAATACTATTTTTTTCTCATAAAAATCACGAACTTTAAATACGTAAAAAAACATACATTTATGCTAAAAATCCTTTAGGGATTTCGTTATGGGAGGTGTAAACTTTCATTTACATTTAGTTTAATTAAATATGTAGAATCTTGTTGCTCTGTGTAATCAGCATTTGTGCTGCTGAGTTTAGTAAACGTTCCAAAAGCTGGTTTTCACTAAATGGCTCCTTTTTACAAAAAAAAAAGTTCATATGCAGATACATTTTGAAAATGTGGAATATTTGTGAAAAAAATAAACAATATTTGACAATTTAGAAACCAAATAAGTTGAAATATATCATATCAGCTGCTCTAATGCTACTACCTGTTCCATATGCCCTGGTATGCATGCATAAAAAATTTGATTTACAACGTGATTTTGTAAAAAGTTAATTTTTTGAATTATTTGATTTTGAATTTGGTTTTGAAATTTTCGGTGATTTGAGTAAAAACAACAATAAGCTTGTTCATATTATAGGCAGCTAATGCTATTCTATAATTTCCCTCATTAAGGAAAGTATAAAAAACTCAGGAAGTGGAATGGGGAAAATTGTTCATTTTAAACGTTAAATATTTTCGAATTTCGCGAAATCGTTCACATAAGTATATATCGAAAAGAAACGTTATGTGAAATAGTTTTAGATTAGCTGCAGATAGAAACGAGCGGATATTCCTACAGCGGTATTGTCCTAGCCTTACTTACGAGTACTTTAAATGTATGTAGTGTATTATGTTTTATGAGAAATAAAAACATTTTTTTTTTTTCAGAAGTACTTTTATACTATATAAGCTACTTATATTTCGCTACTTACTATTATTAAAACGAATGTCTTCATTAAAAATTTTAATTTTAATTACATATAATATTTTTTTTTTCAAATACTTTCTATTTTCTAAGCATTTAGTTTCAAAATAGGTATTATATACAATCGATACATACAATAATACTTTACCTAATGTAGAGACAATTGTAACTTACTAAATGTGTACAATTTTGGTATGGTATGGATTTTTTTGTTAAGCAAACATGGTACGCAGTTACCTATATTTCGCTGAACGAACTTCTAAATTAGATTTCTCACATTACTGCTAAAGGAATTGTTGAAGAAATATATATTTTAGTTAAAGATATGTATCAAAAACAAGTTTTTATACGTTGTCTAAGTATTTGATACAGAAAGAAAATTCAACGACGTCGGAAGGTTTAATACGTAGTGAAGATATTTCTTTAGATAGATTATATTCTCTTTATGTATCTTAAAAGTCTTAAGTATTTGGATTATTCAAATTACTAAAAAAATAGGTGACTGGAATTTGGGACACTCTAAGAATTGCCAGATTTATAATAAGGGATGAGCTTTTTCTCCAATTTATGGCGTGCGCCTTGATGTTGGCACTCAAAGGGGAGGGACCTACAGTTTTACGCCGACTTCGAATGGCGATTGTATTTTATGAGAAGCTTTTACATGGCAGAAATACACTCGGAGGCTAGCCATTGCTTGCCGAGATGCGACCGTTGTTAAGAAAAACCCTTTTTTCTATAATCTTCTTTGCGATGTTGCTCGGACCAGGGCTTGAACCCAGGTCCCATGTAGTGGTAGTGCGCACTTCTAGCCACCACACCACAGCGGCCGGCAAAAGAAAGTGGCGAGGATTTAAGCTAGTACCTCTTCAACTTGGACAGACCATTTCTTACCAGACCACAAATCCATACTGCAAAAAATAATTCATTTCTCGCTGTTTCTATTAAATTTGGATAATACGGAGATTAGGATTGGAAACTGGTTTCAATCGAGTACTTAATAAAATGTAACTCTAACTACTCGGGTGATAAAATCCTTGCTGTTCCTCTTGAATACTGCCGATCTGATGCGATGCAAATCTTCTATCAATTACCGTCAACGCTAGCCTCAGGCATAAATGGGGTTTCTAAACGGACTCTAGCTTTTAATAAAAATGATTGATCGTGTAGGGATTTCTTAAAATGTCAACAAAGGGCCATACTCTATTTTTATGGCGGCTTGCATAAAAATAAATCATACTTTTTCACTAATTCGGATGAAGCGACATTCTCTGCCGGAAACTATAAAGCCATAGGTCTGTGATATTTTCATGTCTAGGTTGTTGTTGTAGTTGCATATTTAATCTTGCATAAAGTAAATCGTTGAACTCATTAGTCGTTGTCGAAAAGCTCAACTAACGATAGCCCACAACAAACAAACAGTTTCGAAATCGTCGAACTGAAAAGAAATGGGTGTCGGATGTGTTAGTTGATGGTTTGTTGGTTTGTATCGTGCGAGGCTCCTCCCAAAGCCGAACATATGTTTGCTATATCTGATTTGAGATTAGTAGAAGTTTAACCTTAGAGACTAACGTGAACGTAACTGTTCCAGATAGCCGCGGGTGTCACAGGGCAGCTTATGGCACAAAGCTAGTGGGATCCCGATTACGACACTCACGTGGAGAGTTTATGAAGGTGGTAACGCTCTCTCAGTGAATGTCCTTCAAGGCCTGGCTGTACTCTGCCGGGTTTAGAAGTTGTTTGATACACGTTTTTTTTTCATCCATTAATTCGTATCTTCTACTACGTGTCTGGGGGCCGACATGGCTTCAAATAGATGCTGGCTTGGATGCTACTGACGGAAACAACTAAGCAGAAAGTGTTTACTGAACATTATAGCTAACCATAGTGTTGTTGAAGGAAGTGAGAAAAGTTGGTGAGATTTCTGGTTACTTTTGAACAAAAGTTATCAATTCCATTACTTACCATCAGTATCGAGTAATTTAGAGAGTAGTAGATCAGAGAGAATATCTGTGGCGGTTTTCATGAATATACCACAGTCATTAAAAATTACATGTGGACCAAGAAGAGCTTTTGAAAATCAACAGATCCGCAGTAAGCCTTACGTACAAAGAGAGCTTATAGCTGAGCTACGACATGAACTGATAGTTAACGTATATCCGCTGAGAGAACATACTATGTAGTTATTATATACGTATCTATAATGTATATAATGTATGTTTTTTCTTTCGGATCTTATAAGGTGACTGGTTAGTTCCTCTCTCAGCTCAGATATAAATTATCTGAGTGCTTAAGGCCAAAGACTTCTCACGGGCATCGTAACTGCTACTGCACTGATTTTCCAAAAATGGCGGATACCAACAAGTTCTCTCTGCAGAAGCTGCCGCTATGAGAATGGAGAGGAATCAATTGACCACCTTTTGAGTCGTTTCTTAGCCAGAGATAGATTTGATTAATCACTATTTTCTCTTTGTAAAAGAGCGCTGGTTAGGGGAATGCGCTACCTTCTGGCATTCACTCACAAGGAATTTGAATTGGATAACTATCTCGCCGAGTGGAAGAATGAGACTCTCCATGCACGCCCTCCTTATCTAACCTACTGTTTTATTTTTCTTTGGTAACTGTCTGTTTGTTCTAGTACTGCCGAGCTATAATTGCGAATCGTGTTGAAAGAATTTGAGAGCTTCAAAAGTCGATTTGAATGGGGAAGGGTGAGGTTAGATTATAGTGATAGCTGGTGCTGAAGCCTCCACACTTATGTCCGCGAGTTGATACCTCGCGATTTTGACGAATTACTGTATCCTTATCTTTGCTGCGTGACGCAGCTCTTCGAAAAATTCTGAACGGTTAAATGTCCGCCTACTTCTAGAAAATGCGAAACATTCGCACTTTAGATTTCTGGCTCTTCCTCTGTTCAACAGCCTTTGGAAAAAAACATAGTGCGAGAGCCCTAGAATTTCTGCACGTTTCACAATAGCAATGTAACCAGCGGCCCAGTATGAGGAGTACCTGCGACCTCCACTTTGGTCACATGACTCTTGCTTTGCAGGTGTCAAGTTACATATGCTCATCTTGACTTGCTTGATTGAGGCTTAACTTCCATATAACGGATTGCAAACAGCGTGGTTAATCCCTATCGTGATGGAGAATGTGGAACGGATGTGCTCTCTCTTCAAAGTTCGTCTGCCATCTCGTTGCCTGGTATATAACTATGCTCCGTTACCCATTCCAAGTGAAAAGCTAGCTCGTTAATGGATTTTCAGAGTAAGCTATGGCCCTGGACTTGTAGGTGGCAAGTAACTGTTCTAGATAGAGGAGTTCAACTGCTTTTACAACTCCACCTGAAAGTTACTACAGTGATCTGGTAGACGAAATTGTCTTTATAGGCATAGCTGTTTTGAAAGGACTCTGCCGCAGTTTAGATCCATTGACTTGATGATTGTTTTAGAATTTTGTTTATAATAATTTATTTAGAAGTGTCCTAGTCCTTGAATATGTAATCTGGCCATTAAATCGTAATTTTGGTTTCTTAGTTCTGCAGACATAAAGACCAGGTGAACGAAATAAGCCCTCACTTAGCATCGGTAATCTGTAAAATAGGATTTGATTAAAATCTTTGTTTCACCTCAATTTCTGCATTAAACCTTCCGAAGCGCTCGAAAACTACAGCTACGTACATTTATAAGGTCATCTAAGTATAATTTTCATACCAAATGTGTAATAAAATGGCAATTACATCCTAAATAAAGTCGTATCTAAAAGGATAATTACGGTTTTTTACAAACAAAAAACATACATACATTTATAAAATACTCATATTAAGAATGTCTATTGAATTTTTTACTAATGAATGTTCTACATTTGTTTCAAGTATGTTTTTGGTATCTACGCGTATTTTACTAATATTAAAGGTATTTGGGACATTGGGAAATCTACAAAAATAAAAACTAAGAGAATAAATTAAAAACGAACAAGAAATTTGTAAAGAAAATTTTAAAGCGTTAATTGCAAAATAAGTTAAATACCGGTTTTTAGTAGGTACTACAAGAGAGTATACAAGTCAAGTTACCTTGCGTTAGCGCGTCAACTTTCGAAAAGAATTTGTATATCCTCATATAAAATTAGCACAAAAAAGTTGTAAAGTAAAATATGTACCATATAATAAAAGTGATTAAAAATGTTTACAGATTTCCTGGTAACTTGCACTGCCGCTAGTTAATATTAGACAGCTGGCTGTGGATTGCTATTATGTAGAATTCCGGCTAATTAAATTACTTTTTCGTGGAACATAAGGAATATTGCTCCCGCCAGGCTTTTTTGATTGCAAAGTTGCTTGTAACGTAATTATAATTGTGACTAACAATAACAAGCAATGGCAATTGGCTAACTTATTGTCGCGCTTCGATGCGTTGCAACAATATAAAAATCGTATAATAATCACTGTTTGCTATTTGTGTGCAGCTCCAAGCGCAAATATTTGTATACCTATGTACTATATGTATATGTATGTATGTATAGATATGTATCAGAAAGTGGGTGGTGTGCGGTAAAGGCGCCATGCAGCGCGGCAACGAATAATGCCATTTTCCTTTTATGATCCATCATTGTAGTGGCATAAAAAACGCTATGAAATCAAGAAGTATGAGAAACACAGAGAGGGAGAGGGAGATGGCGCGGGAAGGCTCAAGGGATGGCTATCATAGCGTATGGCAACATTTAGGGAAGTTCTTTGAACTCGTAAGGACATACAGTTTATATAGGCACATACCTAATTGTAAAACACACACACATATGTATTTACATTAGGGTGGTCCAAATTTTTTTTCTCAGCCACCCGCCAGAACTGAGGAATATCGAAAATGAGGAGACCTGTAATTTTTTCGGCTAACATTTACCGTGCCGCCGGGGCTTTGAAGTTTTCCATATATTTTATATTAAGAAAATACATTTTTTCATAGAATTGCTATAAAATCGTTAAAAATAGTATTTTTTGATCGTATTAAATTATGATGCATATTTAACTTCTAAATTAAACTGACTAATTTTTCCTAACCGATAGTCTCATCTAATTTCGTTTTCGAAATTAAAAAATTTTTTTTTAATTAAAAAAAATCGGACCTTTTCATGTATGTTCTTTAACAACATGAAAATTAAAAAAAAAAATAATTAAAAATTTGTACATGCAGTTAAAGAAAATGCATGAAAAGGCCCGATTTTTTTTAAATATAAAAAAATTAAAAAATTTCAAAAACGGTGACACTTTTACTTGAATAATTTTTTGTTTATCAGGGAGCTCACCCCCACCTACCTTATCCTCAAGTTTGTAGTGATACTTCTTGGACATCCTGCATAATAACAGATTAAAAAAAAAGTGCGGGTCTCCTTACTTTCCATTTTCTATAATTCTTGAAGTGGCAGCAATAAAATTCCAAAGAGTTAATTTTTCTTTGTATTTTTGGACCAGCCTAATATACATGTGTATATTGCTTTAAAGAAAGCGATTGTAGACCTCTATGAAGCCAAAGGGAATCAAACTGCAGCACTGCGGAACACATACATAGGTATATACATATGTACATATATCCATATGTACTTAGTTATATCTAAAGGCAATTAAGTGGGTGCCATAACGACTTTTATGTGGGATGCTCTGCTACTATGTAACCAATCTATAATGAAACAGCTAGAGTTGGGCTTTCTAGTTCATTTCAAAGATTTAGTTCCTTTGTTCTTTTTTTGATGAACGAACAAGTTGTTCTTTTTGTTCACTTGTTCCTTTGGTTCACTTGTTCTTTGTAGTTGTTAAACCAGCGCGAGTTGGAAGAGAGAGTGTGTAAGTGTGCCTATTTGCTTTTGCATGCTGTCGCGCCGTCATCGT
>JAPVRG010256921.1:0-13329 GCA_029783565.1 Rhagoletis cerasi
TGACAACACTTGGGCTTCAAGCACTGTTGAAATTCTCAAAAAGCGTTGACATCCTAAATGATGTATACTTCGAACATAGATAACCAATTCTATCAATCTATCTATCTACCTCCATCTGGCATCACTACGGACCCATTGGTCTATGTGTGGCGATCAGCCAGCCAGAATAACCTAACCTAACCTTTGGTCCAGCCTAGTATGTATATATACTCATATGTGCATCAAAATACACGCGTGTACTAGACACTACCCAGTCGGCAAGATAAGCCACAAATAGCTGCTCTTGGAGACCCCTTTTTAAATTTTGAAGCGATAAGCACTTTGTTTTCGACACTCTATTCTTTTTTGCAAAAAAATTCCTTCTGCTACAGTATTTTTTTAAGAAATTTACCAAACTTGCAGCGACTCGCCAACTGCAATTTTTTCCTTTATATGATTTTCCTTGCTTGGGAAACCCACCGACTCGCCTGTCTTCGAATGCCAGGGCTATTCGAAGATCTACATAACAATGCAGGTTACCCACTATCTTTTTAGCTATTAGGTGCCCTTTTGCTATAAAAAAGTGTCAAAAAGTATAAAAATTCAAAAAAGTTGCCTGTAAAACTTTATTTAGAAGGGTCCTCCAATTTCCGACTGGATACTACTCGAACGATAGCTTCCTCGACTGAAAATGGTATTGTCGTTTTAATTATGTCGCTCAAACACGAACGCGGGCGAGACGCTAGTCTTTTAGTCGAATCGCCAGCTAAATATAATTCTGTACATACACTTGCTATGCACTTGGGATGTGGACAAGCGAATGTAAGTTGCTGTGTGAGAAAATAGTGTATGTTCGTTTGAAAAGTAATTTGCTGGTTTGGGACCACACCTTCTACGGTGCTGCGTCATAAACACAACGAAGCCCCAGCTGTAGATTATCTGTGCAGAAATGTACTTGTAGAACGGCATACAGGTCGCACTGTGTAAATTCATCATGTGCTGGCGCAGGAAGTAGAGAAATTGTGAAAGTAATTTTTTATATTTCAAAGACAACTCGGGCAATGTATATATGTATATGTGTGTGTGTGTGTGTTTGGGTATACCTTATGGACATAGAGAAAAGTAAGTACTACAGGTGTTGGCCTTTGGCTTGGCAATCGTAGTATAATAAATGGATTTTGCAGATAACTAACTATGAGCGCATACAAAACCGAAAGGCGTAAAAGATTAATGTTTAAATCGTGTCTTGGCTGACATAGACCCATGTAACTATTGTGAATATTTAAATTGATATTTCAAAAAAAAAAAAAAACATAAAAATAAAAAAATTAAAAGCATTTTTAAGAAGTGAAATAGAGTTAAAGTTTATGTGCTTGAAAAATATTTATATCAATTTATCATGACAAAAAGTAAGAATTGACGTAGTTATGATGTGCGAGATAAAATATGTATTTGCACAACACATGTTACTTTAATGAAGACCTACAGAAAAGGAAGGAGAAGCTTCTGTGTTTTGCATAAATTGTTATTGATAATGTTGCTACCTGCTTTAAGCAGGCTCAAAAAGATCTTTAAGTCTAATTAGTCGCCAAAATTAGCAAAGCCTTTTCGAAATACCTATTACAGTCCTCTCGCATTGTAGAATTCGGTTTCCCCATGACTTTAAAAATTTTTAATTTATTTAATTTTTCCTTAATTTGAGCAAGAAAATTCTATAAGAATAAAGAAAGCAAATGATATATATTTAATTTGGGTTTTCTTGAATTTTGTTGAGATTACCTCGCGATGTTTTCGTGGTTTTTTGGAATTTTCGTACCTTTAGCGATTTTTGGAGAATTTTTTCGGGACACTTTCGGAGGCCTTCGATTTTCATGCTGAATTTTTTCGGGAATCTTCGGAATTTTCTCAAGGTTTTCTCATATATTTCCGTAATTTTTCCGAACTTTTTAAGGGGGTTCGGGAATCTTTGCAATGCTTTTGCGATCTTTCGCCAATTTCGCCGATTTTTTTTTGTCTTCCGGATGGAAACTAGTATTTTCTTTATCTTATAGGCCTTTTGCGGTTTTTGG
The DNA here is from genome assembly GCA_029783565.1 of Rhagoletis cerasi. Classification (NCBI taxonomy): domain Eukaryota; kingdom Metazoa; phylum Arthropoda; class Insecta; order Diptera; family Tephritidae; genus Rhagoletis; species Rhagoletis cerasi. The sequence goes on from JAPVRG010256921.1 coordinate 2,049, forward strand.
TGAGCTTTTTCTGGATTTTCCACGGTCTCTCAGAAATTCTTCCGGAATTCTCGGAATCTTTCTTCGCTTTTCACGATTTTGTAATGTTCTTGGAATACTTCGCGATTTTTATAGGTTTTCAGTTCTTTGAGATCTCTCCTCGACTATTTAAGCCCTTATATTTTGGGATTTTTTCGGTGTTTTTCTAAGAATTATCGAACATTTTCGGAAATGCTTTTGAGATACTGCGCGGAATTATTTCGAGGTTTCGATATTTCTTTAGAATCATGTATTTTGGCACAATTTCGGTTTTTTTAGAGGCTCTCCATTTTTGGTGGATTTTTTTTCGGGAGTTTACGAAATTTCAACGAGAACTTTCGAAAGTTTTAGGAACTTTTCATGAGTTTTGAGAATTTTTTGTAGTGGTTTTTGAAATTTGGCTGAATTTCCCGGAGTTTCTTGGGTCTACGGGATCTTTTCGGTTTTATGCACATTTTTGATTTTTTCTCAAGATAATTCAGAACTTCAACGGATTCGTTAAGAGTTTTCAAAATATTTGGATGCCAAACGCCAGAGTTTTTTTGGGAATTACTTGGAATTTTTTTTGACACATTTCCAAAGTATTTCGGAGGCCTTCGCTTTTTTTGCTGATTTTTTTCGGGAAATTTCGATATTTTCTTGGATTCTCTGAAAAGTGTACCTAATTTTTTGGGATTTTTCATGAGTTTTCCTGTTTTGCTATTTTTGCGTGTCCTCTGGCTTTCTTCGGTACAATTTTGGGCTTTTCCGTGCCTTTAGCTTTTTTTGGTTTACTTTTTTTCGGGAATTTACGTTATTCTCCCGGGAATTTTTGCAGAACTATCGGAGTACTTTGGAGCTCTTCAGAAATTTTCGGAAGTTTTTGGAATCTTTTTTAAATTGTGCGCTTATTTCAGGATTTCTCGCGTTCTTTTCGATTTTTTCGCGTTAATTCGCGAATTTCGGGATTATTTGAATGATTTTGGTGCCCTTCCGGATATCCCTTGAAATTTTTTGTGATATTTTGCAACCTTTTTTTTAAGGGTTTTCAAGACGTTTTTGGGAATTTTCAGGTTAAACAATATTTTGAGTCTCAACTTTTTTTTTGACGGATGCCCAAAGTATAAGAAAAAAAATTATCGATTATTTTTTGTTTTGCAAGTAAATGTCTACAGTTTAGTAAAAACTGTTTGCTGCTCTTTGAAAAAAAGGACACTAAGTAAATTTACTAGTGACAAATTTACTTATATTCGCCGCAGTAGATAACTCTCTTCGAAGGGATATTAATTTGGTTCTCCTTTTTTCTGTAGTTCCTCAAACTTGACGAATAGCTAAAATATATGTATTTCCAAATCTTAGTCATTCGTATAGCTACCAAACTGTACATCAGACCCCGTCTTTCTTTTTCCTTTTGCGTGCAACCATTAACATTGACTTAATTATTGAGTAATCAGTGATTTATAGGGTTATTCTACAGGCGATAGGATAAACCGGTTTAGCCTGGGCCAAATTGGTCTGGCCTAACGCCGATAGTAGAAACCAGTTCAGCCTAGGCAAAACTAGGTGGTCCGCAAGTTGGGGTTGGCAACATATATCTATTTAAGCACATACATACGTATGTAAACGCACACACACACATCACCAGTGCTCAGCTAAATGCAGCAACTAAGCAACTCCTAGCAAGCAGTTCAGTATTTCATTAGCATACAAAGTTTATGAGTTCTTGTCATTGATGAAAATGAACAGGCGTTTAACTCCCGTTTTGGTAGAAAAATTCTATATTCTGTTGTCCAGTTGCCTACTTTAGCATGCTTTTCCCTTAATTGCAGGCATTACTCAATAGGAGCTATGTTTAGGATGCTGCCTTTCAAAGCAGTAAATGCTCAACAGTTACCCAAATAGATTCTGCATTGTCCCGCTTGTCGTACTTGTATGATGAGTTTTTGCTGGCGTTGACATGGTGATTTGTTAGTGTCTTTCATCTTGCTAATGCTTAACTGTCAGCAGCATATGCCACAGCATACTATTTTCGCAGTTAATGCTGTTTGTTTGCCCATTGGACTGAATGAATTAGTGCTTTGAAAGTGTAGTGGTGAAGGCCACTGGCTTTGTCGCACTCGCTCTACTAATCGTCATAAATACATAAGTATATGCACTTGCATAAACTGCTTACAGGCCTTTTACACATATGTAAATGCGACTTGTTTGTATGTATGTACTCGTATGTATCATATTGCAGAATGTATCAGAAAAGTAGCATTTACACATGGAAATACATATCGTGTAACAGGCCTTTTAATAGGCTCGGTTGGCTTGTTAAGTGGTTGGTCATTTTATTTTTGGTGCTCATCCTACTTCCCATTGCTTCAGGATTTTGGCAATTTTTCCAGCCATTATTACAATTGATTTGTTGTGGTTAGCAGTTGGTCTGCATTGATGAATATACAGTGGATATGTGTGGTCCACAGAGCAGAAAATGAGAATAATGAGCTTCATTACACACGAATTGCAGCCATCATAATCGCCAGTATTTCATTCTATTAGCAAACATTTCTGTGATAATTTGGCAGTGCTTGGCTAGAAGGTAGGGTGATTGACTCGGTTTTTCCAAACCGGTTTCCAAAGGTTTTTTTATATCTGTAGATGGTTTTTTTGAAATCTAGATTTTTCTAATATCGAATATACCGGATTTTTTTTTTATCGAACAAACCGGTTTTTTTAATTTCTTACAAATTTTGATCTCTCTTTTTCCAGTTTGAGCCAAACCTCTAATTAGTTTTAAAATGATATCCTAAGTTATTTTGGGATGCACAGTATATTAAATTTGATTACAATAAATTAATGCTTGGCTCTTAAGCGCTTCCAATTCGTGTTCTGCTTCTTGATGTTGTGACAACAAATGGAGAGATTGTCGCCATTGTCTGCCGAGTGGCGACCGCTATTTGAAACCCTTTTTTTGATTTTGCTGGGACTAGAAATTGAACCATGGGACTCCCGAGTGGCAGTAAGTAGCTCTAAGCACTCGGCTATGGCGGAAAGAGCACTAGTAAAATCCGAAAAAAGTCAGAAAAATGCAATAAGGGACTAAAAAAAATGGTAAAATAAGACCAAACGTGAATTTTTCACTGATTTTTTGATTTTGCTTTACTCTTTTCTAAATAAAGGCTACCTTTACTGTTAATAGTTTTATTGTAATTTTTGGTCATGATTTCATACCAGCAAAAGCATTTTCACTGTATGAAAACTATATAAAATAAAACCGGTTTATTCGGTTTTTTCTTAATTTCAAAATTGGGAACGGGTTTTTTTCAAATTGCAACTTTTCGAGTAACTCCATAACCGGTTTTGGAAAAAATACGAATAATCGAACACCCTATTAGAAGGTTTCAAAGGCAAAACTACCAAGTTTATGTGTGTATGAGCAGCGGCATTACTCAAATAATCTAGCATCTGAATGAGTTTGCTACTTTTGCAAATTTTCTTGTGCCATATTTTGCTGCAATATCTTCATCACCTTGCCTTGCTGACAATTCGTGGATTCGTTGCTTGGTTGTAACTTTTATTAATTATAGCCGGCAATCGAACACAAAAGTTTATCTAAATTGCATTAGCACATGTTAAAGGTCAAAGTGAAAGAGAAAAACTAAAGTACTATCTACGTATATTATTCGTGCAAATGATCAGATACACAGGCTAACAAAATTTGTTTGGCTATTTTATTATATTGCAAGATGAATAAAAATACCACAAATTTTCTTTTAAAAATTTAACATACTTAGTTTATTTTTATTCTCTGCAATCTTGTGTTGTGCAAGAACAAAGAAGCAGAGCCTCACAGCCAAACCGCTGTGATCAGCAATTGCACTCAAACTTCATTGTTTGCAGTTTATACAAAATTTCGGCTTGCTGCAAACAAATAACTACACAGCAATAATAACCGCCATAAGAAGAATACTAAAATATGCGGCCAGCACTGCCAAGTACAATGGATAATCGAAGTACTGGAGCTAAAAGCAAAGTAGTCAAAATGTAACAAATGAAAACAATTTCTATGCAGCAAATAGAGTGCATGGATGCAGCTGACATAAGAAAGTTCTAACAGAATGCCCTTTTGGAAATTTTTCAATTGAAAAGTAGTAAGCGAAAAATTAAGAAAGTCGTCAAATTACAATAAGGGCAATATTTTCAAGTAGACCAACCTATTACTCCTTCTATTCGATTTTATAATCGGTAAGTGATTTTGATTGAGTTCAATAAATAAATGATACAGATGGCTCATATCTAATTAAAATCTAATTAAAATCGAGGCTGGTAATAGGCAACCTTTCCGCATTCCTGTTGAATGTAGATGTCCGCTTGGCCCCCATATAGAAGCCCTGGATGGGAACACTGAGGTGAAAGGTTTATGGTAAGCTAAGTGTTCCAATTGGTAAATTCTCTACTGGGTGCAATATAATTGGTTTTGTTGTATGTGTGCATACGTGCATATGTGTGTCTGAGTTCATAAAGTGTACATTCATGTTTATTTGCCCGTAAGTCCGTCTAGAGATTTTCGCAACAATAGAAGGTAATAGTATCATTTACAACAACAACTCAAAAATAACAGCAGATTTCTTGTCCCACAGCGCGGTACATAGATTGAAATTTTCCAAAATCAGAGAATGTATTTGTTAAGGCTACAGAATTTGTTATTGGTAAGCAATTGTTGTTGGTTGTAGTCTGTTTGATAGCAAGCAGCTTTGTTTTGCAGACAACAGAGTTTGTTTGTCGCAAAAGCTGTGATTGTGTGCTACAGAGTTATAGCATTAAAATCAAATAAACGCAATACTCTGGACTAACAACTCGCATGTAAGTATGTATGTGTTTAATAAGAATGTATGTGTGCACGAGTTGCATGCATTTGCGTGTGGGAGTAAAAACCAATAATATGGATTTTACCAACACAATTTTAGAGGAGCACACGTATGGTTATTACCTTCCCATTTTTTGCTGCAGAGGTACATACCACATAAATGTATATTAGAGTGGTTCAATAAAACACTCTTTTTGGAAATTCACAAACGCTACCTCAAAATATAGTTATTTGGGATAAAAAAAGAGACACGTATTTTTTTGGTCGCGCTGGTCGTTTTTTCATAAAAAAGTAGATGCTCTCAATTTTTTTATTTTCGTGACATGTTAAAGTGCAGCTAAAAATTTTGTTTTTACATGTAATTATTCTAGTATTATTTGAAATTATTCCCTAAATTACATGTCTGCATTGGACAGTTAGAACGGGCCTGGCGCCCGAAAATATGCTTTCGAGAAGGGAATGCAATAATTAGAACGTTGATACTGAATGTTTTACGCATTACAACGAGTTAAAACTCGACACCAGGCTGTTTTTGAGATCGCTGATTACGAATCTGAAGTCAACTTTTCAAAAGTAAAAATGGCGGCTCCAATATGGCGATAACTTTTTTAAAAAATGACTGGATTCTTTCGAAACTTGGTACTCGTTTTAATTTTAGTAATTTTTTTAAAAATTTAAAGCCATATTTGAACCGCCATTTTGAATTTTAAAAAATTGATTTCAGATTCGTAATCAGCGACCCCCAAAAACTCCCAAGTGCCGAGTTTCGAACAAATCCAGTAATTTTTTAAAAAATTGATCGCCATTTTGGGTCCGCCATTTTGAATTTTGAAAAACTGACTTCAGATTTCTAATTAGGAACCCCAGAAGCCCCCGGTAACAAGTTCTAACCCACACCAATGCGTAAATCGTTCAGTATCAACGTTTTAATTTTAGTAATCTCTTTTCGAAAGCATATTTTCGGGCACTAGGCCCATTCTAACTGTCCAAGACAGGCATGTAATTAAGGGAATGTTTCCCAATAATACCAAAGTAATTACATGTAAAAACAACATTTTTAGCTGCATTTTAACTTGTCACGAATATAAAAAATTGAGAGCATCAGCGTTTTTATAAAAAACCGACCAGCGCGATCTCTAAAAAAACTTTTTTTATTTTTTAATAAAAAAATACGTTTATCTTCTTTTATCACAAATCACAATTATTTGAAGTAGCGTTTATGAATTTCAAAAAAAAATTTTTTTTTAACCACTCTAATGTATATGTGTGGGATGGGAACATATGCGGTTTGTAGTTTATTACCCATTTTGTTTAAAAATTCCATTTCAAGCAAGAACACGTGCAACCTTTGATTCTTGCAATTAAGATTTGAAATACAATTATTTGGAAAATGTAAGCTTTTGTTCTTCTGATTCCAATATTCTAATGCAATTAATGCATATTTTACATTTTCCTCTCAAATGCATTTGTTAGCTTAAATTGTTGCATAATTAGTAGTTAGAGACTCAAATGAAGTTGGTAAATAATTTTTTATCAAAAGTGTTTTGTAAGAAGCGTAGCCTTTCTGCGCAGAAATTAATTAACTGTAGATGAAAATTACAGGGATTTCATGGGGTTTGTAAATTTACCACGAAAAGTTCAAAGAGCCAGTTTATAGCAAAAAAGCGCGAAACAAAACCTTTGAGATAGGTGACCTACAGCGGATAGGTGTACGGGTAGTCGCTATTCCTGGTGGGACGTTAATGGTAACAGACCTCTGCTGTCTGGTCGTATTTGGGTCGTAACAGAACAAACTCCAAGGAATTAATAAATTAAGAAGTATAAATGGTTGATAAGCCTATGAATCATTTCCTCATGCCTTAAAGTACTATCCTTGCTATTTCCGCCTACAACAAATCGTTTTTGGATTTTTATTGCATAGCGAAATTCTACACCAGGGAATCGTGTAAAACGAGTTAGCTTATAGATTGGCCAGGGAAGCGGCAGCCACAGCTCGAATTTCACTTGAGCCCTTTCTGTCATTAAGACCGAATACTGTAAAAGAAGAGCGCTAAAAGGAAGGAAGAACAATGAAAGAATTTCACTGACGAAGCTTAATATGAATACACTAGGCGAACTGCTTACTGGAGGGGATAAACTTAATTGTGAAGTGTTCCGACTTTTACTGAACTTTCGAAAAGAGATACTGAGAATATGCACAAATATTCCCACCGGACTTTACAGATTTAGAGATTTTCTGCAAATCAGTGTTTAGTATCTGTGACTTGCGCAGGCAAGAAGTGCTGTCTATAAACCCTAACAAAACCATTATAGTTCCTTTAAGCAACAAAAAGATAACAAATTTTCCTTCAACTAAAACTGTTGACTCCCTTAAAGTATGAAGTCAAATATTTGGGATTGACATTAGTTTACGTAAACACAAAACGCGGTGCCGAGCTGGGCGGCTCTGAACGAAAAAAGGCGGAGTAGAATGAAGCTACAGGCTACACTGAACGAGGCACAGCGGAGCTTTACGCATAGAACCGGTAGAAAATATGCCACGAATGCTTAGCAATTTTTTTGATTTTGCTACAAAAGATTTATCGAAAAATATATTTTTGTTCGCTGCATCGCCATGATACTGAAAAATCAAATAGAAAAGACAATACCAAAAGCCTGGAAAAGGCTAAACTTGGGACTGCAATGCAGATATTAAACAAAGTACAAAGATGTTGTTGTTTCCGACAGGGTTGGAATATGATGTATTTATTGAGTTATCAGAGTTTATCGACATTTTTCGAATTATCAAAATTTAGTTATAGAAATTTATTGAATTACTGAAATAACATATGTGTATCTAGTTTTCAAAATTTATCGATAGTTATCGAAACTTATCGAGACAAAAATTTAGAGAACTACGTTTTTCGAGCTTTCGAAATTTATTGAGTTATCTGAATTTATTGGATTATAGAAATTTATCGAGCGGTATCAAAATACATCGACTTATCGAAATTTATAGTGTGGTCGAAATTTTTTGAGTTACTGAAACTTATGGAACTATGAAATTTATCGAATTATCGAAATTTATCGGGATATCAAAATTGATCGGGTTATCAAAATTGTTATATAGTTTTCGAAGTTTATAGAGATATCAAAGTTTATTGAGCAATGAAATTTACTGAGTTATCGAACTTTATCTATGATAGTTATCAAAATGTTTCGACTTATCATAATTTATTTGGTTAGAGAAATTTATCGTGTTATCCAAATTTATCAAGTTATCGAGTTTATGGAATCATGTAATTTATTAAGCTATCGAAATTTATAGATTGTTATACAATTTATCGATATGCAAAAATGGACCGAGCTATGGAAAAAGCATCTACTTATAGAAGTTAATCAAAGTTTATGGGATTTTTGAAATTTTTTTGTTATCGAGTTTTCAATATCTACTGAGTTATCAAAGTGTAAAATTATCTCAGTATAATTTTTTAAGAAGATTATCAAGTTGCCAAATTTTATCATTAGTTATTGAAATTTCGATGCAGTCTGAACTTTTTCACAAGTTCCCCGTCTCTTAGCTCTTCCGATACCGATACACTGCAGGATCATTTTCGTTGTCATTTACTAAATACTTCACTAAACTAAATCTACCCAGTGTTCAAGATAGGTAGAAAAGTTGTTAGAATTGTTGACAAATCCGTAACATAACTGTACAAGTGTGTTCGTTGTGTTACAAAAAGAGACTACAATTCCATAAAAGTGCGCCGCTTGTAACTACAAGTGATTGTAGTACAGAATATCTACAATTGTTAAATTTATTTCTGCACTTGTTGAATTTGTAGTGCTTGTGTTACAGGCCCCAGGATTGGGGATGCCATCTTTTCTCATGCTGGAAGTAGACCAAGAGTCAGTGCGGATCTTATTAACCGTCATTTAGGGCTCTGACTCAGAAGTTCGTCAGCTAACTCCTTCCTCGATACAGCCTTGTGCACAGGTACCCAAACAATTGCAACTTTTTTGTGAAAATTAACGTTATTGTATTCATTAACAATATACTATAATAATCTTGTAGAGATGCTTCGGTACAGCTAGGCTATTATTGCACACGTAAACTACTTTTCCTACTTATCTTTGCTCTCTGATATGATTTACGGCGCTATGAGAGGTACCTGTACAGATAATATGAAATTTTGAACTAATCTTCCTCAACAAATATTTCAACGTAGAGCCAACCTCTGATGTAGGTTAATATGTATAGCTATCCTTTAGGATTCTGGAATATTCCAAACCCGGCTGCGCCGGCTGATTTAAGTGCATCAAGCGTTCTAAGTTATTTAATTCTCGGTACGCGAAAAACAGAAAGCAAATCTGCTTCCCTCTAAACATAATCGTACGCAATGTTAAATATTTCTCCACAAATGGCTTAGTCCATTTCCAGTGGTACTTATAACAACTGACCACAACAGTCTCCTGTAGTCATCAAGTAAACGCCGACCAAACATTATTTTATTTAGAATTGTACTTCAGTTCTATTTATGCAATAATGTTCCTTTACTTTACAATTACCACAAATTAAATTTACACCGCTTATTTTGCATTACAATTCGTTTAATATTCGCAACACTCCTCCCGACAATAATCATTACGCACTTCGTGCCTGTAGTTGATCTTACTCAACACTTATCACCTCTTTCGTCGCTCTTCCCCTTGTACTCTTACCACACCCACTACGCACACGTTCACTTTTTTCCATCAAGCATTCTTCACACTTACCGCATCTTCGTTTTCTTCCAGCTTACTATAGCTGGCGCAATCCTCGCATACACGCTGCTGACACTCGAAGCACGTTTTGTGATAGTCGTCGGGCTTGAAGGATTTCAAGCATATACGACACGCCCCTGCACGCCGCCCTGGTTCGTTTTTCGATGAATTCGCACTGCCTGTGCTGCTGCCGCCTGTTGTGTTGTTATTATTGTTATTATTCTGATTGGCTGCATAGGCATCCTGTGACTGCTGTTGATACCCGCCGCCATAGCTGCTGTCTTCGCTGGGCGCCAACGAGGGACGTGGCGACATTTTATTCACTGTAAGAGAAAGAAGTGTATAAAAATAGTGAATAATGGATGAAAAAGGGTAAATGTGTAGGCACTTGGTGGTAAATCAATTAAAATACATATTTATATTTTTTTAATGTCGAAGTTGTTGCGTGTGGAATTTTTAAGGAGACAAATGTGTCGGCTTTAGTAAGAAAAGCGCGCACATGGCATCGATTAAATACATATATGCATTAAAATCTTGTATGTAGGTGTATATTTATTAAGAGGATTGCCAGCGACCACAAATGAGGATGGTTTATGCCCACGTTTTGTCCATTGCTTCCGCCTACTCTTCTGAGAAAATTAAGTCAGGCGAACATCGTCACCGAGCGATTGTTGACACTGCTTTCTGGCTGTACCATGAGGTATATGTAGCCTTATAGCCAGTGTTTAGGCGACTAATAACACCTAGTGCCTAAAGGTATGCTGTACCCCCGATCAACTGGTACCAAACCGGACATAAAGCACGTGTACACAAATATGTGAAAAGCAGCATGTGCAAAAATTTAATGTAAAAAATTATTTATGCCCATTCACTTCTCAAATGCCGCATAGCAAAACCCACTAAAGCAGTTGATTGATGGCATCCCAAATCATGCTCAGCTAGCTTGACGCATCACTATTCTCGGGGCTCTGTAAGTCTTTCAGCATACAGAGGTGGTACAGGAGTTACCTTTGGCCACAGCGCCTACCCACCTTTTAATCGAATTACATAACCGGAGCTCTACAATCTCACATGGTGCATACCCTAAAAACTCTTTCGGAGTTTTCACAGCGGCAATACCATTGCGCTTTAAGCCGTAGGGACTCTGCATGACTTACAACCATGCAGAGGTGGTAACTGATGATTTTCATTGGCCACAGCGCCTACCCGAACATTTTTATTTAAATAAATTCATCCTCGTTTTGCCCTTTCACTGAGTTATTCAGCCAGTGTAGCCTACTGATCTGCGAGACGCACTAATATCATACGAGTCATAAGTAGGGCTCTTGTTAATCGACTAGTCGACTAATCGGTTAATCGATTAGCAAAAGTTGTTTAAAAAAATAGTCGACTTCACCTAATCGACTAACAGTTTCTTTTCAACTTTTTCAACTAACCGCTCACAAACAACTAGTCGACTAACCGTTCGTTTTCGATTTTCGACTAGTTGTTTTATATCAACAAATATATTTTTATGTATATTCATATGTATGAATGAGATGAAGACTTATGCTTATTGACAAAACTCGATTTCAAATATAATGAAGTTTGTGTTGCGAGTACTCATTTTGAAGGCAAAATTTTAATTTGTTTTAAAATAAAAATCTTTTTTGTGAAAATTTGTCACTATTCGAATTATTTCGGTTAGTC
>JAPVRG010256925.1:0-14283 GCA_029783565.1 Rhagoletis cerasi
CATTTTTCGTTCTGTCTGGTTCAGAGAACGAAAAATGACACTGAAGATGGCACAACGCCGAAACCGGTTTATCTTCAAACCAAACTTGACAAGGGATGACGGAAATTCGTTCCAAAGTAAATCATTTTCCACCCTGTCGGAAAAATCAACCAACACCAACAAATAAAATTATTCTCATTCTGGAGTCAAATGTACCACCAGTCACAATGGAATGGCCCAAATACTTAAATTGATTTAGGAAATTTTTATAAGTAGAAGAAATTTTCTTTTTCATTTCTTGGGTGTTTTTTATATGATATTTTCGTTTTTATAGAGATCCGGTTACAATAGGCGTGTTTTTTTTGTCCAGACATTTTAGCTAGTATTTTGGTTAAGACTTACATAAAAACTAAGGTAGTACCTTAAGTTTCGGGTCAAATAAAACACGCCTAATGCTGATAAATTGAAAAAACTACAGCAAGAACTTTTTTGTAATAGAAGTAGGTAAAACTTACAAAAATTTTGGCAATTCCAGCTCAAGCCTCTTAAATTATTTAATATTATGATACGCTGAAACTAACTTTACATACACACATACATACATATGCACCAACCCCCTTTTTTGTAAAATTCAAAAGCAAATAAAAAGTGTAGAAAAACAAAGCACCAACATACTACTGGATACCTTAAATTTTCAATTGTCACCCACTAAAGGTTAGCACAAAATTTTTCACATTTACCTACTGATACAATTATTGAAAAGTGAGCAGACATCTCTCCATAACCATTTTCATTTTTTCTATGCTACGCAAACAGTTTTTGGCTTGCAGCTGTGCCACATCAACCACATATGGCATGCGTAATGACTATGATCGCTATATGATTGTCCATAATAATAAGATCAATAACTGTATTTTGGCAATGAAATGTAAGGCAAACTGAAATGGTTATACAAATTTACATATGACTTTAACACACAAAAGTCACTATCACCATACGCCTATGCTTCATACATACACACATGTATAATATGTACGTTTATGCAGACAGACAATATGAATTGCTAGCCTACATAAGGTATATTTTGCACTTGGGGTTATGTGCCAAATAAGTGGTGCGGTCAGCCAGTGTGCTTGTAGTAAGTACCAAATATAAAATTGTATACAAAGCAAAGGAGTTGCTATGCAAATGCGCCCGCAGCTAGTAAATACAAAAACGGGCAGTAAAGAAAATATGCGTTGCAGTCGAGAGAGAAATAGCAACTTAGCAGCCAAAGGCAATGCAAACAGCAAGAGAAATAGTTATAAAGTTAAATAAGAAAAACGAAAACAAGAAAAACTAAATATAACAAAAATAACAAACAGCATATTGCACAGTTGTAGGCCGCAAACGGCTTTTGGCTGCCGGCAATAAACTGGTGCATTATGAGTGACCATTTTTGTAAGCACTACCGCCCGCTCGCCCGCTCGTCTGCCTGCTCGCCTTTTGCCTTTTTATGCACATTTTCCTTTTTTATACATTTTACTATATTTTCAATGCTATCTATCGTTTGCTTTACGTTCGCGGCCATAGCGAAATATTAAAATATGATAAGCGATTGGCGTTGGCCAAAGGCAAAGAAACATATGTATGTACATAAATATATGTTCATGTATATGTATAAAGCGTTGATGCTGCAAAAAACTACAAAGCGTACTGTTATAGCTGCACTGCGCCGCGCTGTTCTGCCAAACTTAGAGTCGATTCGCGCAATTTCACTAGTTTGTCTGTTGGTTTGGCTTATGCCAGCCTCAGCGTGCCAGTAAGTCAGCCAGCCTGCTGTTATGGCCGTCCTTAGTTCTACTTGCTTTGGCGCTTAATATGAACAATAAAATGCTTTATTTTATTTAAACTGAAATGTCATAAAAAGTTATCGATGGTTACCGATTTCATATTTTATGCAACCATTTATTGCGCCCGCCTTTCAAGCGCTTATTTAGTACCGTGTGAGCAGTGGAGTGGATAAATGTATTTATCGGCAGCAGCCGTAGAATTTTTGCACGATTTTTTTTTTTGTGTGAGAGAATTTTTTGTAAGTGTTTAGATAAGTTCAATTGTGTATGCGAATATGTGACAAAAGTGTTTTCTTCAAATACTTTCTTTATATCATCAGTTCGTAGTTAGCGGCAAAACTTTTGCAGTACGCATTTTTATGATTGGTGTATTTAAAATAATGCCGCAAATTACTATAGGAACTTAAGCTTTATTTGTCAATTACATATTTCCATTAAAAAATACGACATTTATTTTATTAATCACAGGTTTGTGCCTTAAGTCTTTTATTAGCTCACTGTGGAGAAGTTTACAGCTTGAAAAGTGAGCACTGGTAGAAGCTTAATGCGCGTGAGAATGGAAATAAGTAGTTGGCTTTTTATTTCATTTGAATTCTTTTTCAACAAACTTCAAAAAAGGAGCAGGTTACACTGGTCAACAAAATTTTACGGCAGAGCTTTTGAGAGCTGCTTCCCATAGGATTTTTTCCGTAGATTAAGAGTTTGTCATTTGAGTTATTCAATTGGCTCTAGTACCAAAAAAACGCGTTTTTCGCATTTATTGAACTTTTTTAACAAAATAACGATGCAATGAGGCATTTTCTGAACAGCACAAACAGAAAGCTTAAATGTTGTCCTTTTTTTAAAGTTGTCTTAACTCTAGGTGCTTATAAGCCTTTCAATGTCAATTTCCAATTCTATCAACGAAAACATAAAATACGTGTCCAGATTTGATAAAAGGTAGAAGTTATTCCTATTCGAATGAGTATAATGGTGTGTATGACTAAAGGTAGAAAATTTCAACATATTTACATTTCTCCAACTATTCACACATTTTCGAAATATTTGACACATAAATTGAAATCCTCAAAGGTAACTAGTACAAAATTTAAAGGCATTTGATAAAAAAAATTAAATTGGTATTTTTTAAAACAAATTTTAAAGCGTTATGTCTAAGAAAACTAATTTTTTACATTTGGAGCTAAAAGGCCAATATTTTACCTTTCATTTTATATGACAAAAGTATTAAAGGTCATGTCTATGTATTTCTACAGAAGTTCAAAAAATTACAAAAATCCGTTTTAGGACCATTTAAATCGCAAATATCTCAAAAACTAGATCCAATTGAATAATTTGAAGGTTACAATCTGATTCTATGGAAAAAATCTTATAAGAACCAAAGGTCACTAGTTGTGCCGCATGCATTTGTTGGAATTTTGTTGGACTGTGTTATCATATCGTCGGAATATATATATTATTTTTATGTACATATGTTACCGGATAACCTTGGACCACGTGAACAGTTTGCGATAATTCTTTCTTTGTGGGAAAGCTGGAATTTCAAGGGTGGCCTCGTACTAGTTTGGTTTAGTTCAGATCATTGGATAAAGAAGAAATTAGTGGTCCTCTAAAATTTTTATATGAGCATTGAAGTCGGTTGTTTTTTATGCTTAAAACTTAATTGCTATTCTACTGCTTAAACTTTATCCATTCTTCCTAAACAAAAATAGTGGTATAAAGCCAAATAACATTAAATGAGTGCGTCTGTTCTGCGCTGCGGAATTGAAACTTCGCTTGATTCATTTCTTAATCTTTCCATAGTCCAGATATTGTATGTATCGATCTTCTGAGCTTAACATAACATATGATATCACTGGGTTGAGTGATTTTAAACTGATCAAATCATAAATCGCAAAATGAACTTTACTTGTGATTGGATTCACTGATCAATTCAGAAATATCTTTTTCATTACCTCTATCCCCCTCTCTATCTCTATATATGTCTCTATCTTTATCTTTGTCCTTTTCTTTATCTCTATCTTTATCATCATCTTTATCTTTATCTTTGTCTTTGTCTTTACCTTTATCTGTATCTTTATCTTTAAATGTATCTTTATCTTAGTCTTTATCTTTATCTTTATTTTAATCTTTATCTTTATCTCTTCCTTTATCTACATCCCTATTTTTATCTTTATGTTTATCTTTATCTTAATTTTTTTCTTCATTTATATATACTAGTATCGCCCTGGAAATTCGACCACCCCACTTTTTCATAAAACTTTTACATTAACTTGTTAATAACATGACAGAACATAACTGAACATATCAGAACATAACATAACATAGCATAATGTAAAATAGCATAACATAAATTAACATAACATAATATAACATAACACATCATAACATAGCATAGTACAACTTATCCTGTTCCTTTTCTCTGCCTCTTATCTTTATCTCTATCACTTTCTCTATTTCTACCTTTGTCTCGTTTTTTTTATCTTTATTTTCATCTTTATCTGTATCTTTACCTTTATCCTTATCTTTATCTTAACCTTTTCTTTTACATTAATACTAATCTTCATGTTCATTCTTTTCTGCATCCACATATTCACACCCTCCTTTGCCATTATATCAAATATTTGAATTTACCTTCTTCTTTGTCTTTATCTTTATGAATATTTATTATTATTTTTATCTTTTCCTTTATTCTTTTCTTCATCTATATTTTCAACTTTTCCTTCGTCGTTGTTTTAATTTCATATACACCGCTGCTTCGCATTTCACTATCAATATGAAAGTATATATTTAGGAGACATTTCCGCCCCAATCACGTACGAGTACATGCCATGTTGATTCTTCAATTTAAGTATTACAGCTGCTAAAGAAGTTTCACTTCAATAAAAAATGATATTGTTTTATCAAAATCTGTTTTCGGTTCTTCAGGTTATCGATAGATAACCATATTGAAAAAATTTGTGGGTTTGAGTGTCTTCATCAGTTTCCTATCCCAAGAAAAGATTGTTCTAACCTTTGGAAGCTAAGAGCTAGGGCCAGGCGCGGTCACACCTATACAACTGAAACAATCATAGGAATTTAGCATAACCTGGTTGGATGCTACACACAGTAGGCAGGGAGCGGAGATAGGTTGCATAAAGTGATCTTTTTGTTGATGATGACAGGTTAAAAATTCGTCTAAACTTAAATCCCAGCCGCTCCTGTTTCAGAAGGATCCATGTTTAGCATAATCTTGATAGTGTTCCTTTTAAGTCTTCACAGCTATCGCATGCGAGAAAATTCCCCAAAACACTGGGCGATATAATCGAGGCAAAAGTAAGGAGGGTAGAAAAATTGGCCCACGAAATTTATTAATTGAAGCTTATACTATTTTCTACATAGAAAATACCATATTCTTCGTTTAAAGGCACAAAATCTAAAGAAGATTAATCTTGAGATTAATGGATCTGTGAATTATCTGGCACTTAAACTGGATAAGAAATTTAACGGGACACTAAACACGCATTTGAACTTGTGAGGAAAGCTCTAGTATCCATCTACATCTGTAAAAGTGGAATCGGGCGTAATTGGGACATGTCTCCTCGTACAATGCATAGTCTGTCTACTCGTCTGTCTGTCGTCAGTATTAAATGGAGTGGTAGTCTAGTGTCCTACTTTAACTAGAAAATCAACCACCCTCTTAACCTTACTCTCGTATATGTGCCGGGATATACATACGTAGGTTTATACCAGGTATTGTGATTCCGGATGAGCTTTCAAGGAAGGGCACTTCCCTTACAGGTCGAGCATGCCATCCGGCACCTTCAAGCTCAATATACAAGAATTCTTCTTAGCAGACGGTGCAAGGCACTTACTCTGCCAATTTTCCGCAAATTGCAAGAGGAGACTAAGCACTACAGCGTGGATAAAGATACCGCTACTGCTGAAATTTATTGATTTATATAAAAAGGGGCTGTAAGTATCGCGGGTGGCATCACAACGGCCCCGATTAAGGCCTTAGTATGCATGTATGGCCACTAGCAACCACTTTAACCCAACCTTATTTTAACAATTCTTCACCATAAAAGGTATTTTTAAATTTTTAAGTCAAAAATAGTTTTCAGAGACACATGCCATTAGAATCACCACTCATTGTAGAACATGATTTCCTCATTACTTTTAATCGTTTTTAGCATTATGTACTAGGTAAGTTTTGCCTTTTATTTTTGCTTATCAAAAATTGAGTCAAAGGCTAAGTTTAACTGATAAACTTGTACTTGTGTTTTGAGCAGAAAATAGCCGGCCAAGTTTGCTTTTGTTTTTAAGGGATTGGTTATGAAATGCTTCGTGATTTGTAAGTTTTTCGAGACTTTTCAAAATTTTCTCGAATTTCTTGCGGCACGGTCAGGATTTTCCGAAATTTTTTGACTATGTGCTTGGTTTTTGTTTTTTCTCGGGATTTTTCGAAAATTTTCAGGAACTCGGAAACTTTCGACAACGCTGAGGTCTGAGAGAACTTAA
Organism: Rhagoletis cerasi; assembly: GCA_029783565.1. Lineage (NCBI taxonomy): Eukaryota > Metazoa > Arthropoda > Insecta > Diptera > Tephritidae > Rhagoletis > Rhagoletis cerasi. The sequence goes on from JAPVRG010256925.1 coordinate 6,309, forward strand.
AAACCTCTATGAAGTGCATTTGATCGACAGCTAAGGTAGTGCGCAGCCAATCCACCAAATAAAACGCTGTATTTCCACTGCCGTTCTGGCGTACCCAATGAGAGGGAGGGACTATAAACTGGACGGAGACGGTGATGCTGACCGGCATAAAATTGGTGGACAGGCAGTTTGAGTATAATGGTTGATCGCTCGGTGGCTTATCACGACGATTAGGGTGTCGGTCATAGCCAGCAGATGTACTTGTGGATCGATCAATGGTTTCAGAAAAAACTAAGAGCCGGTGAATACACTCTGTAACGGTGAGATTAACCGGTGGCTCCCGGCAACGACGGTGAACTTTGTAAAATGCTCTCTCAGAACTGATCTAACTAGTCGAGCAAATGTCCACACCTGCCGCTGAGCAACACCACTTCACCCTACTAGGTAATTAGAGGTGTTGTGTCGTGGCAAAAAAGTCAGCTTCACCACACCAGCTTATATATGAAGGGTGCTGATATCTTGTGCACTGCATGATACTTTGAGCGCAAGACCTTAGGAGCTGGTAAGGAATCAAAAGTATTTAGGAAAATATTTCACTCGCTTGGCGGGCAGTAATGTGATAAATAGCAAGTGACTATAGTAATGTACAAGGTGGCGGTTATTTGCAGCGTAGAGATTGCTACATTAGACCTTTCCCGGTTTCCCGGTTATTCTCTGCTCAAAAAATATCAAGCGAAATTTGCCTCTTATTTTTTTCTTAAAAAGTGCTGGTATAAACCATACCATGAAATACATAACCGGTGCTCCACAATCTCGCTTGGAACATCCCCCAAAAACTCTTACGGAGTTTTCTCAACGGCAAAATCAAAGCGCTACAAGCCGTAGGGAATCTGCATGACTTACAACCATGCAGAGGGGGTAGCTGAGGTTAGCATTGACCACAGCGCCTACCCAAACATTTTTATTTGAACAAATTGATCCTGGTCTTGCCCTCTTATTGAGTTAATCACACAGCAAGTGTAACAAAGGCATTTCACTTCAGAATATTTGAGGAAATCTGGATTTTTGCGTGGACTTTCCTTTTATTATTCTTAACAACATACCAAAGTCCCCATGGATTAAAGTACTGCTAGATATATAGAAACTATCTTAAAAGATTGAATATTCACATTTTGCTTAAATACTATGTAGATACAAGCTATGCGTATGTATCTTGTTTGATATCAAAGTCCTGTGACCGTTATACGACTTGCTACTTTCACGCTTCCCTTCAATTAAATTTTAATAGCTGATGCTGTGAATTTTGTTTCTTTAAAATTACAGGCTGACCTTTGCCTTCGACACCCTTCAAATAATTTAACATCGTTAGCAATCAATAATGCTTTACTAGTATCTTATCAAAAGCTATTTTTGCTGCCATTCATTGGCTACATCCCTTTGCATTTTTGCGACAACATTCTAACACATTACGTCTCTGAGGTCCACACACAAAGCACAGCTCCAACACTAATCATTAAACGACGAAGTGCTTGCTGCACATTTCCCTAGCAGCATATCCGATTTAATGGCCTTCGCATTCAACAAAAGCAACAACAACGGCAACAACAGCATTGCTTTTGTTCGCAGTTATGATGTCCGGCTATGAAAGCTTGTTATTATACTAGCTGCTGCATGAAGTACTGAGGTACCGAGGTACCACATTGGCAGCAATCGCTGTGGCCAACAACGGGGAACCACTATAACAAGCATTTAATTTTTTCTTATCGCATGACGCACACCTTCGACAAGCATACATTGTTGCATATGCATGTGTGTAGATGCATACGCTTGGATTGAATAGGTGCGTGGACATATTTTGCGCTTAAGCATTTTCGCTGCGAACAACAATCATTACAATTAAATTGGCCAATCGTTCAACAATTTCGACTGGAAACCGCAAGCAAGCGAGCGCGCAGGCAGAAAGGCAGAAACTACGAAAGTAGGAACCAGCAATAATAGTTGAGCGCAGCAATCGCAACATTGTAAGTTGCCACAATTGCACGCATTGTACTCGCATGTATACATGTGTACGTAAGCACGTACAACCGTCGACTTTGCATCGTCTTGTGTCGCCGCCGCGGCAGTCGACCGCCCCAACCACGATGATCCCAGCCTGCTGCCGCCTGGTGGTGGCCAAAGTCAAGGTGTAGAATATCATGCAATGTTGTCACACAGGCGTGTTATTGTTGTCTACATAGTAGGTAAGCACAAACAAAATCATATACATATGTACCGCGCGCGTAGGATGCATGCAAGCAACATAAACAACAAGAACAAGCACAACAACGCAATAACAATAAGCAGGCGTGTTTGCAGGCAACGTGCGCACGCGCGCGTACCGCTTACAAAAGGCCAACGCGGATTTCAGTGAAAATAAGCGCAAAACAGTCGCGCAAAGGTAAATAAAGGAAACAGATAAGCAAGCGCGGAGTCACCTATGCGCGGCTGTCTGGCTAACTGGCTGGCTGGCGGGTGGTTAGAATCGAACAGACGACACGCATTATGGCTTGTAAATTGCTGCTTAGTTAGCGCGGAGATGGCGAAGATGCGCGCTTGATTTTGTGTCATTCTTTTTGTTTTGCCACGGTTGCGAAAGAAGACGCGCTCAACAGCAGTGGTGTGGGGTGATAAACCGCAGCGCGGCGCAGGCTAGCAAAAATTGTCGCCGTGGCCGCCGCCGGAGCCGCAGTTAAATAGCGATTGCTGTGGTGCGGTTGTGTGCTGTTGTTGTTATTGTTGTAACTGCATTGCAAACACCATTCCGATGCGTAACAATTTCTAGTATTTAACTTTTCTTTTGTTACTGCAAGCGCTGCTAGAAATTGGCGCATGCGTGTATTTGTGTGTGTGTTGAGTGTGAGCGCGCGCGTTTATTTACAAGCATTCGGCGTCTAACAAGCTTTTTATTTATCCTGCAGCACAAAAAGAAATTCGAACGAGATTTATCACACATGCCAGCCACTCAGCCACTCAGGCATTCGGGCTTTCAAGCGACGCTTTCATCGTTTCAATCGTTTTGTTGGCGGCGGCGGCAAACGGCGCGTTGCGATCCAGCATGCAGGCAGCGATGTAGTAGCCAGTCAACTGCCAGCAACCATTCAACATTCGTACGACAAACGAGCAGCGTTTTGTACTTTATTTTGTTTTTATTACTACAATCTTCTTTTTTTTTCTATGCTCTTGACGTACGAAATATTCGCCTAGCCACTAGCCACGGCCTTGCTCGGCAGCTTTTTGTTTTGCACAAATTTTCTGCACATTTCTTCCCAGTGCATTTTTCCACATTCCATTTTTTTGTTTCTTCTACTTTTCCGTTTACTCAGTTGCCTTTGTTGAACGCCTGCCTAACAAGCGTTTTTCCCGCCACTCACTCGGCGTTGCTCGATTAGTTGCGCCTTTTACGCTGAGATCGTACATCTAAACAGTTTCAGCAGCAGCGCGACTTGTTGACTAACAACCAGCAGGGAGGGAGCTTCATAGCTGCAGTGCCAGCAACAACACCTGCACTTGGTTCGTTGGTTGGTTGGTTGGTTGGTTTGGTTCATTCTGAGCAGTGGGCTGTGGGCAGCGCGCACACGCTCGCCTTTGTGCCTGGCCTGCGTTGTGCGTGAGTTTGTATGCGTGTGGAAAACGCATGTAGATGCGCATGCGCGTGCACTTTTCGTCGATTGATGTTGATGTGGAAAATTTCTACTCGCGCCCAAAAACTAAAATTCAGTAGTTAACAAAGTTAGCAACCAACTATATATGTATATGTGAGCAACCCACTGACGCGCCAGTCAAATTTCACAGCATCCAACCTTCCACCTTTTAACAACTCATCCTGCCCACTAGCCTTGCTAGGCACCAAATGCGTTTCTCTGCCTGCGCTTTTGTACTCTTACTTACCATTGTTTTTCTTTCTTTTTTTTTGTTATGCTTCTCTTGCTTTTGCTCGCCTCCAGACATTCTCGGATTCGTGTGTGATCGCCTATCAGCTTTGAATTCTCGCCAACAGCCCAGTACCCATAAGTGTTGTTTACTGCGTTCCAAATGAGCACCGCCGTCTTATTGTTAAAATATTCTTAAGTGAAAATACGTAAGTGTGTATGTCTGTGTTCACTTTTTTTGGCTCTGTTACACTGTATTTCGATACGTCAAATATATAATCTGCTCTGCCTTCATTCATCTCATCTTTGGTGGAATTTATTGTAGAATTTTCATCAAATGGTATGTGTTTTTGGTATTTCTGCATATGATTGGATATTTGCTTTAGATTTGCTATGTTATTGTGATAATTTCTCTTCTAAAAGTACATCACATGTTATTGCTGTAGCGGCTCCTTGGCCCTGACTACATGCTGTACAATTCGTTTTAGTCAAACTCAACAAATGAAAGGCCAAAGAAACGTGCTGGACCAAAGTGAGGTCGGTTTTAATCTAGTGGGCTTAAGAGGGCATATAAAGGGCTGGTTAGTGTTATGGCGAGAAACTTCACATGCGGATCAAGTCTGGATAAGTAGGAGCCTAACATCCTACAATATGCAGACCGTAATTTTGCCATTGTGATGGCGGCATTCACGGGGCGCGAGTTGTTGAAGATATGTAGTGTTAAAATCTCTGTGAATGTCCCCAATTTCCAGTACAGATAGGTACCTTCTGCCCTCTGCGTCTTGCTCTGTACGTATATTTTGTTCCGACGAACTCAGCACGCATACCATAACCGTTCGGAGTGCGGCACACCAAATCTGTGGTTTCTGTAGACCAACCAGTTGGTATTCACAAGCATGCATTCCATGGAAGCTACTCAGGCGAACTAGCTCCGCGCGACCTTTTAACAAGGATCTAAATGGGCTTGGAAGATAAGGAAAAGAAAATATAGTATACGTTTTCGCTGAGGGAGATTCTTTAGCAGGTCTTGGGGTCTAGGACCAGCTTCGATACATTGGGTATATAAAGTTTTAGTTGGATTAATCCCCATTTATTCTATTTTAGTCACGAATTTAGCACACTACGTCATGGAAACACCATCTTTAAATTTTTTTTTTTCCACCTAAAGGTTTCATTACTAACATTTTTCTGAATGTGTGACTCATTTAGTGCCGTTTTCACAGTCGGGAGTTTACTCACATTCGGCAGTTAATTATAGATTTTCAGTACAAAAATTGTGAGTTAACTACCGGAAGTGAGTTAACTCTCCACTGTAAAAAGGGTAAAAATACAATTTTAATTAGTTGCTGATATTTCCCTATCTGTTTCGCATAATTTATTTGTTTTACTAATTGGAGCTGAACACGAATTTATAAATCTAATACTTTTATCCGCCGCAGGCGTCGCTTGTGCAGTTGAAGAGAAATGTCAAATTTTGTTTACATTTATGGCACACGGGAATTTAGTTAAAATTTGTAATTTACATATAATTTCTTATAAAAAAAAATTAAAAGCCACCATATCGGTCTATTTCATTAATAATAATAATAGATTTGCGCTTACACATATGTTAGTGTTTGGCCGAGCTTCTCCTCCGATTTGTGGCGTGCGCCTTGATGTTGTCACACAAAGGGGAGGGACCTACAGTTTAACGCCGACTCCGAACGGCGATTGTATTTTTGTGAGAAGCTTTTTCATGGCAGAAGTACCCTCGGAGATTTCGGAGATTTGCCATTGCCTGCCGAGGGGTGACCGCTTTTAAGAAAAAACCTTTTTTGTAAAATTTTTTTTTCGATGTTGCTCTGACCAGGGCTTGAACACAGGCCTGCGGAGTGGAAGCGCGCACTGCTTACCACTACACCACAGCGGCCACTATTCTATTTCATTACCATATTAAAAAAGAGTGCTATGGAAATAAAAACGTGGTCAAGATGAATGAGTTGCGAAGATATTGGTATCGTATCGGAGTGCACTCTCAGCGAGCTTTAAGGAACCGTTTGCGAAGCAAAAGAAAATTGTTGCGGTAACCCACGGACCCCTTCTGTATTTCAGAGGAACGGTTCACTGAAATTTTTTGACTGCCAAAAGAAATATGCCGAAATGCTTTTAGTGAAATACGCCCCTTTATGCTGCAAAGGACATCAAGTTGTGTATTTAAAAAAAATTTTAAGGTTTCTTGTAACATTGCGATTGGACAAATACTTGCTAACTAGATACATTAAGATTCCATCGATAATTGAAGAAAAACATGCTGTAAAGAAAAAGTACTTGTACTAAGTTAAAAGTAATATTACCTAAGATAGGTTTATAATTCTTTATTTCCTTCGATTTTATCAAAATATCAGATTCCCTGGGGTCATAGGAGCCATTGACGGATCGTCGTGAGCAAATTCTCAATGTTCCTCCAAATATTGAACGAGCATGTATTTCTGATCCTTTGTCACTCTTGGTATTTCCGTTTTCCATATTTTCCTATTAATTACAAAATTTTTTTATATAACTGAGTATTTTAAACAAAAAACAATATAAATATTACCTATTTTTTGTTGCGTTAATTTTTTAGCACCAACTTTTTCTCGTCGCCAAAATCACAGAATTTTTAGCGAACAATGGAGATTTTTAGCGATGGAAAATACGCTGGAATCGCCACTTTAGCTGTATGAGCTGTCAAAAACTGTTCACTCACTTTATCCGGGTCCAAAAAATGGAGATTTTTAGAGATGCTTTTTAAGATGGAAAAGCGAAAATCGCCAAAAATTGCTAAAATTCATTTAGAATATTTTGGCGATGGAGTTTTAGTGAAAGCGAAAGCTGGAATACTGCTGTAGCAAAAGTATTTCAGACCAAAAGTTAAACCTTTTTGGGAATTGGTTGTTTTATTTTTAATGCTTTAAATATTCAGTACCTGGGTGACCGAGCCTTGCTCGGTATTTTTCGAATTTGTCGCATAATCTTACTTACCAAGAGCATAAATTTCCAAAATAGATTTCCAAAATATCGAACACTAACCACAATAAGTCACTTAAGCCTGTTTGGCGGTTAGCATGCGCACTCCAAATTTCATTCAAATCGGTTAAACCGTTCCCGAGATAGTGGTCGATATAAGAAGGAATAATTAAAATGCAGTCAGGTGGCAATCCTACTTAAAAATATTCTGGTTGGTATACGGCCTCAAATACCTTTCATTTGATACCCATATTGCCATATATTTCTTAATATTTAAAAAAAAATTCAGAAAGGTGGCAACCCTCTAAGCTGCTTTTAGTGGCAACATCCAAGTAGAAATTCTTAGAAGGAAGCATACTATCCATGTGCCAAATTTCATCGAAATCGGTTCAGCCGTTCCGGAGATAGTGGTCGATATCTGAAGGAATAAATAAAATGCGGTCAGGTGGCAACCCTAGGTGGCAACCCTATTCGAAAATACTTTGGTTGGTATACGGCCTAAAATACCTTTCATTTGATACCCATATTGCCATATATTGCTTAATATTTAAAAAAAAAAAAATGGATATAGGTGGCAACCCTGTGAACCACCCCAAGTGGCAACACCAAAGTAGAAAATCTTAGAACAAAGCATGCTACCCATATACCAAATTTCATCCAAATCGGTTAAGTCGTTCCTGAGATAGTAGTGGATATACTAATATACAAGAATAACTCGTTTAAAGTTATAAGATTTCGGTAGTGGCTTTCTTGAGCTAGTTTTGTAAGGCGTGTTTTTACGCAATACATTTTCTTTTGATTAATAAGCACATATTCATAATACACGGTCTAGGGTATCTGTTCGTTTTCCAAAGTATTTAGTAGATTCAACTTTACGTTTTTCAAATAGAACGACGCCCTATCTAAGGGATAATAGCCATTGGGCGTGAAGTTTGGGAAGCCATCCTGGTCCGTGTCGCTCAAGTTAGTGGTGTATTAAGTTATGTGGCCTGCAGCTGCGCGTCTCTAAGCCTGCAGGATTGGAGTTCGTGAACACATGCGAGCCGCCGCTTGATATTTCCAAGGTTTTTGATAATTTGTGAAGTGCAATTTTTCACGTACTA
>JAPVRG010256925.1:14303-31660 GCA_029783565.1 Rhagoletis cerasi
AATGTTTTGGCGATGGAGTTTTAGTGAAAGCGAAAGCTGGAATACTGCTGCAGCAAAAGTATTTCAGATCAAAAGTTAAACCTTTTTGGGAATTGGTTGTTTTTTAATGCTTTAAATATTCATTTCGGTAGTGGCTTTCTTGAGCTAGTTTTGTAAGGCGTGTTTTTACGCAATACATTTTCTTTTGATTAATAAGCACATATTCATAATACACGGTCTAGGATATCTGTTCGTTTTCCAAAGTATATAGTAGATTCAACTTTACGTTCTTCAAATAGAACGACGCCCTATCTAAGGGATAATAGCCATTGGTCGCGAAGTTTGGGGAGCCATCCTGGTCCATGTCGCCCTAGTGAGTGGTGTATTAAGTTATGTGGCCTGCAGCTGCGCGTCTCTAAGCCTGCAGGATTGGAGTTCGTGAACACATGCGAGCCGCCGCTTGATATTTCCAAGGTTTTTGATAATTTGTGAAGTGCAATTTTTCACGTACTAGAGAAAGTTGATCGATAACATTTTTAATTCAATTTGGAAATACTACATATTTTAAATCGCGGAGCTTACTGTTTGTAGTGGATCAACTTCTATATTAGAAAAGATAAGATGTGGCAAAACTGTGTTGGTTGATTAGGATCGTATGTAAATGGATGCTCAGTGCACTTTTTGCTGTTGATTTGGAGCAAATTCCGTCCATTTTGGCATTTTACTTTTTTCATATACATATGCGCATACAATGTTTGATTTTCGTTATTTTATTTCTCAATTATTTACTCAGTTTAAAGTAGCGCTTGTTGGCGTGAGCGATTTTATATTGGATTTCGTGGTAATATCATAGGCATACGCCAGTAATTGTATGTACGCTCTTATAGCTCAGTTCTGAAGCTTATTTTATCTGCTCCAACATGAGATAAAAGAAATCTCACAACCAAATCTTAAGGAGCTTTTGGTGTTGCTCTACGTCATTTCATACAGCCGTTTCAGTATTGCGATATGTTATCACTCTTTATCACTTTAAAAATTACAGGTCGAATTTTTTGTCTAATATTCATACGGAACCTTTAAATAAGAGCAGGTTTTAATGAAAATATAGTTCGCCGAAGAAATAATTTTTAATGTCTACCTAAAATAGCCCGCCAGTACCAACTTTTTTCCAAAGTTCTTTGTACCGAAATTCGGATTAACGTTCGAATCTAGGAGTAGATAAAGAAATTAATTTATTTGTAATATTTTTGGATATATCTGTTCATTAAGCTTCCCTTCGAACAAACTAAAGCTTCATATGCTTTGTATAGGAAACTTGCAGAGAATGTGATTTTAAAATCTGTGCCCAGTTCTATCTTCTTTCGCAACTTCACCGGACAACTATCATAACTCACAAAATCACATTTCCACACAGCTTTGTTAACATTATCCCATGAAATCTCATTAGCAATATCGGAAACAAATGTTTACACTCGTGAAAATATGCATAATTGTCACGACCGTTATGTACATAATATGCGCTTGCAATCAGCATTTACCGTTTGTTGTTACCAAACTGCAAATTGCAAATTGCCCATACAACACGGCAACCCTTTTTTGGCACTACTATGCTACCGGTAACATGGATAGTTTAATTAGAGCTGTTCGCAATTTGAGTGCAAGAGTTAACAACACCCGCGCCAAAGTGGAAAAAAATCACTGTCTCAACCAAAAGGGACCACCATCATGCGATGGTCAAAGAAAAACAACACTAAGCGCAGGCATCGCTTACTAACCGATACACTACGGATGTATAGCGAGCGCATGTGAATTTCAAATGTGCGAATAAACGTGTTGCATGATGTGCTCGTAAATGTTTGTCTGTATGTGTGTAGCACTTATTTTGCATATTGTCCAATCGTTGTAGTTTCTTGACTCATCCTTGTATGGCAATATTTCAATTTGCTCGTTAAATTAGAACGCGTAAAATGTATTGTTTCGAATGCCACAAGGTAAGCAACATCGCCAGCGCGCTTCTTGTATGCACAGTTTTTATCTTGATAAGCAGACAGCGTCGAGCAAGGCTGTGGTGGTACATAGTTACAAAAACTCCAAGATAACTACAGTGCTTGCTGGTCTGTTAGTCTATTTAAAATCGTATTTTTAGAGTTATTCCTGCTGCTTCAGGTTACTGTAAGAATAATTGTAATGTAATTCTGTCGCAAACGAGCTGTGCAAATCATATCCGTCGCGGCAGTTTTGCTATCTTAGATTTGCCCAAAAAAATATCAACTCTTTTCCTATTCTTTTAACAACCGCATTTATTCATTTCGTTCTCTCCTTTTTTCAGGTTCTCCACCGCTCACCGGCACCGGCATCGTACGCGTCATTGTGCAAGACATGAACGATCATAGTCCAGAATTCGCGCGTCCCTTCTATCTGGCCAACGTACAGGAAAATCTTCCCGCCGGCACCAAAGTACTACAACCCGTCGCCATGGACAAGGACAGCGGCGCTAATGCGAAGTTGCGCTTCACGCTGCTTGGCGGGAAAATCGACAAATTCCATATCAATTCGGAGACTGGCGAAATCACAACTGCTGCTGTGCTCGATCGCGAGGAGACCGCCGTCTACTATCTGACGCTGATGGCGCAAGACAGCTCGGCGACGGAACCACGCGCCAGCGCAGTCAATCTCACAATCACTGTGCTCGATGTCAACGACAATACACCCACCTTCAACGCGGCCAGCTTCAATGTCAATGTGCCCGACGGTATAAACGCTGGCGAATTTGTGTTTGGCGCACGCGCGATGGACTTGGACGATGGCGCAAATGCGCTTATCACTTACAATATCAGCGGCAAGGATATCGATAAGTTCTCGATTGATTCGCAGAGTGGTGTAATCAAGGCGAAGACGCCATTGAGCGCACGCGAGAATACCAATTTCGATACAATATACAGCATTGTAGTGTATGCTATGGATCAGGGCACTGAGGCGCGATCCTCCAGCGCCGATCTAACTGTACTGCTGCGGCCCGCCGCGCTCTTTCCAAGCTTCTCAAACATGCGGACTAGGCAATTTATGCTGTCGGAAGATGTGCCAGAAGGCAAAGTTATTACAACCATCATGGCGAGCTCACCGAAGAAAGGCGCTGCGGGCAATATCAACTATGCAATTTCAGGTGGCAACATAGGCAATTCCGTACATATTGACGCCAGCACAGGAGTGATGAAAATTGGCAAAGATGGACTGGACTATGAATCGGCACACACTTATGAAGTTTGGATTGAAGCATCGGACTCTGATCAGCCACGCTTGCGCAGTGTTATGTTGCTTACAATCAATGTGACCGATGCAAATGACAATGCTCCAATTATAGATAACATAACTTACTATGCTGAAATACTTGAAGAAGAACCACCACCGCAATTCATTGTGAAAGTCCATGGCACCGATCGCGACTCGGGCGATAATGGCGAATTGTCCTATAGGCTGGCTGACGACTTTGAGGGCACATTCGAAATTGACTCCGACTCAGGGGAGATTTACACCACAATGCGTTTGGATCGCGAGGAAATCAGTTCGTATGAGCTGCTCGTCGAAGCGGTAGATCAAGGCATGCCACAACTGACGGGCGCTGCGAGCGTGCAAGTAAACTTGTTGGACAAAAACGATAATCCACCGAAGTTTACGCGTCTCTTTTCGGTAAACGTTACGGAGAATGCAAATATCGGCAGCTTTGTAATACAAGTGACCTCGTCAGATCTGGACATTGGCGCGAATGCCAATTCCACTTACAGCTTTACCGAAAATCCGGGTGAAAAGTTCAAACTCGATGCGATAAGCGGCAATGTTACAGTCGCCGGCTACCTCGATCGCGAGCAACAAGACGAATATCTGCTGAAGATTGTCGCCTCGGATGGCGCTTGGCGCTCAGAGACGCCGATCACAATCACCGTACAGGATCAGAACGATAACGCGCCCGAATTTGAACATAGCTATTACAGTTTCAACTTCCCCGAGCTACAGCGCGCTGTGGCTTTTGTGGGACAAGTGATCGCCACCGATCGTGACAAGCAAGGCCCGAATTCGGTTATTTCATACTCGCTGCAGCATCCCTCCGACATGTTCACCATCGATCCGGCGACTGGTGAGATCTTTAGCAAGCGCAAGATGAAATACAAGCATTCGCAGCATGAATCCTCGCCGGAAAATATGTACTCGATGATCGTGCTGGCCACAGATAATGGCAAGCCGCCTTTGAACTCTGAGTGCTTGGTAAATATCAACATCGTCGATGCTAATAATAATCCACCAAAGTTCGAAAAAGCTGCTTACCTTGCGCCAGTGCCGGAAAAAGCCAAGAGCGGGCAACGTGTGCTGAAGGTACATGCTGTGGACGCGCTCGACTATGGCGTCAATGCGGAGATCGACTACACCCTGCTGCAAGGCAATGGTACTGAATACTTTACGATCAGCAAGCACGATGGTTGGATTGCGGTATCGAAACAACTTGCTGTAAAAGCGAATACGGTATTTTTGGTGACTATACGCGCTACAGATCGCGGCGTGCCACCACTCGCGGACGAAGCGCGTGCTACTATCGTAATAACTGGTGAAAATATGCACACGCCTGAGTTCACAGCGCTGAGCTATCAAGTTATAGTGCCCGAGAATGAGCCAGTTGGCACAACTCTGATTACCGTTACCGCCTCGGACAAAGACGAGGGTCCAAACGGCATGCTGAGGTATTACTTTTCCGGTGGCAATGAGCGCAAAGAGTTTATGGTACATAAAGATACGGGTGCCGTCACTATTCTAAAGCCATTGGACTATGATTTGATACAGGTGTACCATCTCAATATAACCGTTGAAGACTTGGCTTACAAACCAAAGAAAGCTATATGTATGTTGACCGTCATATTGACCGACATCAATGACAACCCACCGCTATTCAATCAATCAGAATACCATGCGCTCATACCAGAAAATCGTCCACTAAATACATTTGTCTTCCAAGCGCATGCGACCGACAAAGACTCACCGAAGAACGCCATCATTCGTTATTCGATCACGAGCGGTACAGGTAAAAATCTATTCAAGATCAACTCGAGCACTGGCGAGATCGTCTCTAGCGTAACATTTGATTATGAGGAAAGGCGCGTTTATAACTTGCAAATAATGGCCGCCAACCCAGACTCGCAAATGCAGAGCACCGCTATGGTTATCGTCCACATTACAGGCGTCAACGAATACTATCCACAGTTTGTGCAGCCCGTTTTCCACTTTGATGTGTCCGAGTCGGCTGAGGTCGGCACTTCCGTGGGTTCTATACAAGCCACCGATAAAGATACAGGCGAAGATGGCAAAGTCTACTACTTGCTGGTGGGCTCTAGCAATGATAGGGGCTTCTCCATCAATACCCTGACAGGCATTATGTATGTATCGCGGCACCTCGACCGCGAGACCCAAAGTCGCGTTGTGCTCACTGTAATGGCAAAGAACTATGGCGGCATACGCGGTAATGACACCGATGAGGCACAAGTAATCATCTCCATACAAGATGGCAATGACCCACCCGAATTTCTTAAAACGCTCTACACCACACGCATTTCGGAGGCGGCACCTGTGGGCACGAAAATTACCAGCGTGAAGGCAGTGGACAAGGATGTGCGCCCGCAGAACAATCAGTTCAGCTACTCGATCATTAATGGCAACCTGAACCAGACATTTAAGATTGATCCGCAAAGTGGTGACATTGAGACGGCGCGCGCCTTGGACCGTGAAACGGAGCCGGAATTCAATTTGGTTGTGGGTGCGATCGATACAGGCGTTCCACCGCAAACAGGTACTACAACTGTTAAAATTGAATTAGAAGATGTGAACGATAATGGTCCGACCTTTGCGCCAAACGGATTGGTTGGTTACATATCGGAAAATGAGCCGGCGGGTACATCTATAATGACGCTGACTGCCAGAGATCCTGATCTGCCGCCAAATGGTGGTCCCTTCACGTACTACCTGGTGGGCGGTAAACACAAATCATACCTTAAGATTGACAAGCATTCAGGTCTGGTGGAATCTACCAAAACTTACGACCGCGAGGTGACACCCACCTTGGAAGCCTCCATAGAGGTCGAGGATAATGGTGAACCACGCCAGCGTGCACAGCATATACTCCACATAAAGGTGCTCGATCAAAATGATAGTCCATCCACGTCGCGCATGGTGCATGTGCTGCTCAATACGTACAATGATGAAATACCCATCGGTAAAATAGCTGATGTACATCCAAATGATCCAGATATCACTGGCGATTATAAATGTAAAATCGCCACAAATGCGCAGTCTAGTCCAACTGGCATGCTAGTGATACCGCACGCTTGTGACTTGCACACCACCTATCAGACGACCGTCAATGGCTATTCATATACCATAGCGGGCAATGACGGCAAGCATAGCAACGTTGTGTCCACCGTCACGGTGGGCTTCCAGAACTTCGACGTCGATGCAGTGGCGCAGTCCGTTGCGGTGCTCGTACGCGAAATGACAGCCGAGCACTTCTTAGCCATGCACTACCGCAACTTTGTGGAACTTCTAAAATCAGCTTTTGAACCCAGCGACGAACTCAAGCTGTACAGCATTCGTGACGCTGGCGAAGAGCACACGAATAACGTCGAACTCATACTGGCGGTACGTGGCGCAAATTTTGCCTATCGCACGCCACGCTATGTGATCGAGCGTTTGAATAAGAAGCGCGAGTCTATCGAACGTTTATTGCAAGCAACCGAGAGCGTGTTAATTGGCTATAGTCCTTGCACCTCAGCATCGACGGGCGCCTGCGAAAATGGCGGTATGTGCACTGCTGAAATACATGTGCTTGAAGGCACACAAACGCTCAATATAATTGACAGTCCGTCGTTGATCTTTAGTGGGCCGCGTGTTTCGTACGACTACAGTTGCAAATGCCCAGATGGTTTTACAGGACTACAATGTGACAAACAGCAGGACCCGTGTGCGCCAAACCCGTGCGAGGCGAATGCGCAGTGCCGGCGCATTGGCTACGACTTTCAGTGTATATGTCCGCCGAATCGCGAGGGCAAGCAATGCCAGCAGGAGCGTGGTGATGTATGCTCAAGCAATCCTTGTCGCAATGGCGGCTCTTGCAGACATAGTCCCGACGGCGCTTCATTCTTCTGCCTCTGCAGGCCGGGCTATCGCGGAAACCAGTGCGAAAATGCGTCCGATTCGTGTCGTCCAAACCCATGCTTGCATGGTGGGCAGTGTGTCAGTTTGAAACCGGGCTACAAGTGTAGTTGCGTGGATGGACGCTATGGACGGTACTGCGAGCGCGCTACGTTTGGTTTTCAGGAGCTCTCCTATATGGCCTTTCCAGCTTTGGATGCAGCGACTAACGATATTTCTATAATTTTTGCCACCACTAAACCGGATGGCTTGCTGCTCTACAACTATGGCATACAAACGGGTGGACGATCTGACTTTGTGGCTATTGAAGTGGTGAAAGGAAAGGCCTTCTTCTCGTTCGGTGGTGCGCGTACAGCCATTACAAGAGTGATCGTTGGTGCCAGCAGTAAAGGGACTTTGGCGGATGGGCAGTGGCACAAGATTACAGCCACGCGCAACGGACGTGTCATGTCCTTGAGTGTGGCCAAGTGTACGGAGAATGGTGATATTTGTGAGGAGTGTCGACCCGGCGATGTCAGCTGTTATGCGCAGGATGTGGGACCCATTGGGTAAGTTTAAAATTTTTTCAATTTCCAATAATATTAACTAATCGCTTATTTGTTTACTCCACAGCACTTTGAATTTCAACAAACAACCATTGCTCATTGGTGGTCTGGCCACCGCGGACCCAGTGTTGGAGCGTCCAGGTCAAATACACACAGACGATTTCGTTGGCTGCATACACAGCGTATCGGTGAACGGACGTGCGCTGAATATGAGCAGTCCCTTGAAGCAGCATGATGTACTGCCGACTTGCAACCGTAAAAATAATGGTGGTCCATGCCGGCAGAGTTTGTCCCACGATCCAGCGCTGTCACTTTGCGGTGATTTTGGTACTTGCATGGATCGCTGGCATACGGCGATGTGCCAATGTGGCGCCAGTCTACTCTCGCCAGATTGCTACAGCTCTTTGGAGCCCATTACAGTGATGAACGGCGCCTTCGTGGAGTTCAAAATATCTGAAAAGCATCGACGCATGCAATTACTGGACAGCTTGTACGCCGCTAGCAATATATGGTCGTATGATATTGCGCGTCGCAGACGCTTTACCGTTAATAGTGACAACTTTACCGCGCTCGCGCAAATCGTAGACCTGCCGAAGACCGTAAGTCTGCTTTTTCGTACCTACAAAGAAGATGGCTTGCTACTCTTTGCGGCTACCAACAAACAATATACCGCAATAGAATTTCAAGGCGGAAAATTAGTGTACAATTCTAAACAGAGCACTATGGTGAATATGACCATTCGGCAGCCAGGAAATTTGAATGATGGCAAGTGGCACAACCTCACACTCCTAACATCGAATCGCGTACTACGCTTGCTGGTAGACGGCAGCAAAGTGGGCGAAGAACTTGACTCCTCCGGTGTGCACGACTTCCTCGATCCGTACTTAACAGTGCTCTCCATAGCAGGCGTACGGCGAGAACATTATCCGCAGCAAGAAAACATGCCCATCAGCTACGAAGGCTGCATTGCAAACTTCACTATCAACAACGAAGTGCAACCCTTCAATGGTTCGGGCAGCGTCTTCAACGAGGTATTGACGCGCGGCAAAGTGTTGCATGGCTGCATTGGTGACTTGGGCATTGGCGCGGCACAGGCCTCCGACCCCGTTAGCATAGGCATCACGCTGGTGGTGGTTTTCTTCGTCATACTTGTGGTGGCCATTTTGGGTTCTTATGTCATCTACCGGTTTCGTGGTAAGCAGGAAAAGATCGGCAGTTTGAGTTGCGGCGTGCCTGGCTTCAAATTAAAACACAGCGGCGGCTCAGCTGCTTCGCAGAACCAGGCAGATCATGTATTATCGCGTGGCAGGGGAGTCCACGGCGGTGATGGTGCAGTCAGCTATCACGTTGACAGCGGTGA
The DNA here is from genome assembly GCA_029783565.1 of Rhagoletis cerasi. Lineage (NCBI taxonomy): Eukaryota > Metazoa > Arthropoda > Insecta > Diptera > Tephritidae > Rhagoletis > Rhagoletis cerasi. The sequence continues at coordinate 23,376 of JAPVRG010256925.1, forward strand.
TTTAATACGCGGTGTAGGCGGCCATCATATGGTCGGTCCCGAATTGATTTCGAAGAAGTTCAAAGAGCGTGAAATTAACTCCAACGACCATCAGCAACAGCGACCACAACGGCCGGATATAATCGAGCGTGAGGTGGTCAGCAAAAGCCCGCCACTACGTGACGAGCACCACCCACCCATACCGCCACCCAGCCAGTCGCATCATCCACATGACCACACAAACTCTGTTGACTTGGGTTCGGAATATCCAGAGCATTACGATCTGGAGAACGCCAGCTCAATTGCGCCTTCCGACATAGACATCGTGTATCACTACAAGGGTTACCGTGAGGCAGGTGGCGTGCGCAAGTACAAAGCCACACCAGCGCCAGTCGCCTCCTACACGCACCACAAGCACCAAGCCACAGCTGCCCAGCAGCAGCATAGGCATTCACCACGTCATGGCGTCGGTGTCGGCGGACCATTTGTGCCACGTGTGCCGCCACAAGCTAGTCAACCGCCACCACCTTCGAGCACACCCCGCCCACATCAGAGCACACCATTGGCGCGACTTTCCCCCAGCTCTGAATTGAGTTCGCAGCAGCCGCGCATACTCACGCTGCACGACATTTCAGGCAAGCCACTGCAGAGCGCGCTACTCGCCACCACCTCAAGTTCAGGTGGCGTCGGCAAGGACGCTTTGCATAGTAACAGCGAACGAAGTCTAAATAGCCCTGTAATGTCGCAGTTATCTGGACAAAGCTCAAGCGCGAGTCGACAGAAGCCCGGCGTTTCGGCGCAGTCGCCAGCACAAGCACCCATCGGGCTCACCGCAGAAGAAATTGAACGTCTAAATGTGCGACCACGCACATCCAGCCTAGTATCAACGCTGGATGCGGTTTCCTCCAGCAGCGAAGCGCCGCGCGTACCCGGTGGCGCACATCATCTCGCGCTGGGCGGTGGTCTACACAACGCTGATGTGGACGCGCATAGTTCCACCTCAACTGATGAGAGCGGCAACGATAGTTTCACGTGCTCGGAAATCGAGTATGATAACAACAGCTTGAATGGTGATGCAAAATATCCGACAAGTAAGGCAATGCCTGACGATCGACCTGATCGTAGCGCGGTGGCGCGTGCAATGAGCGGTGATGGTGTCGGCCCAAGCATGGGTAAGGTGCCACCAATGCCACCACACTCTTACGATGGCTTCGACTCGTCCTTTCGTGGCTCACTCAGCACTCTAGTCGCCAGCGATGATGATCTATCAACGCGCATGGGTGGTATATATAGGCAACTAAATGGTCCCGGTTCACCATCGCAGCCGAGTTTGGGTTGGAATTATCTGCTTAATTGGGGTCCGAACTTCGAGAGTCTAATGGGTGTGATTAAGGATATTACCGAACTGCCAGATGCGGTGGGCGAACAACAACAGCTTCAGTCCACATTATGTATGCCGGGAAATACGCAAAAGAACTCTGAGGAGTATGTATAGTTGCTCGAGGATGCTGAAGATTTGTAGCAGCTTTTGGCTGGGGAAGAGGCGAGAAATGAGTTAGAGAAATAAGTAAAGGTTTTAAGGTGTTAAGTGAGGGAGAAAGAGCTAAATACGTGATTTAGTGTATTTATGTAACTTTAGTTTTTTGTTTACTTTTGGTTAATTTATTTAGCAGCGAACTAATTGTCATTAACATTTCTGCCATTCACTGAGACTTTCAAGAGCAAACACTAGCATTGCTTACTGGGTCTGACTGAATACCTTGACTGTGTCCTTGGGACTTATACATTTTTAGTTTTAAGCTCGAAATTTTATTGAAACGATGATAAAAATATTAGCTGTTGTATACTCACAGTCTTCCAATACGCAAGCAGGAATTCAAGTAAAATTAAAAGAACATTTATTTAATTTTTTTCTAGAACTAAGCCAGGTCTTTGGCATTAAAAGCTGTCTAAATTATTCACACTGTACTCCTATTGCCAAATGTGTATTTATGAAAAAGCATCTGTAAACTCAATAATCCAATGCCTCAGTATATTTTTAGTTAGTTTAAGTACTGCATTCAGAAAAACTTTTAGTTTATACTTAGCGTAGATAGTCTAAGGAATGTAACAAATTTTGTGTTAAGATCAATTGCCTTTTATCGCCTTGTATCAAGGTCTGTGTCCTAACTCTGGTAACATATCGAAATAGCAATAATATTCGTATAAGATTTAAATTAAAATTTCATATTTAAAAATTAGGTAAACAATCAATAAAATTTATATTTAGTTAAAACGCGTTAGGTTTTAGTATTTGGCATATTTATATAATGTTGTGTGCTATATTAAAAATAATTTGAAGTAATGTAAATCATTTAAAAACAACTCACCTATAACGTATTGATTTAAAAAATTGTATTAACTAAAAATCTTGCCATAAGATTTGCGCATAATAATGTATAAATTACTATAAATCAACTAAAATAATACTAAAAGTTGAAGCGAACAAAGAACGTATTAGAAATGATTATAAATTATAATAAATAAAAACTTAACTAGTTCTAAAATGGTAAAAGCAATCTTCCAAAAAGCTTTAAAGGAAAAATCTTTACTTATAAAAAATTTCACAACTCTATATTTTAAATTAAATCATAAATTTATAACTAGATTATAGCGCGAATTTCGACTTTTCTCAATCAATTATCGGTAAATCTATATTGGCTTCCTTAAATAATGTAATCCTTTAATTTACTAAACGGTTTATGTTTTATATTTTAAACCTCATTTGGCTTACATAAAATGGCAAGCTTATTCTTCAGCCATTCTATCTTATACATATACTTTCGACTACAAATTTATGTTAATGCTCCTTGTAAGTATTTAAGTAAATTTTAACGAACAAATTTTAGTGAACAAATAAAATTTAAATAACCAATTTTAAACAAACCTGTTTTCATTTATAAACCTGTTGCAAGGAAATCGGAATGACAATAGATGCACGGATATTATACATATTTGACCACTTGGGTTATCATTTCTATAAAGTCGTTTAATAGTCGTAACTTAACAAAATGTAAACTTTAGTCTTCATGAAAATTAAATTTCTTGGGGATTTTTACAATTTATGAACACTTGAATACCTCAGCAATGTATTTTCCAAAATAGCACCAAAAGAAGTGTGTGTTTTGTGCGATGAGAAATGACTTTACTACTTGATTGCCTTCACAATCCTAATAGCTTTTGTACCAGTAGCCATACAGCGTTGGATTCCTAAACTGAATTTATTATCAATGCTGATGTAAGTTTCCTAATATATAACGTCTTGTTTTGAAGTCAACAGTGACGTGACTGCCGAGATGCGTGTGCGCTGAATGTTTGCTTGAAGAATGGAGATATTTCATGCTGTCCTCATCGTTCACCTACAGGCCATTTCCAGCATCAAATTAAAGAAGTCGCACGATTGAAGAATGCAAGAATGCTTAAGTCATTTTGAACAGAACCGAACCATTTTTTGGAGTGGGTTTCGGTTTGGATTTGGCACTTCAAAATAAGTACATAAACCGGTTTGCAGCACTGTTAAAACCTTTGATGCCTCAGCGAGTTTTTAAACATTTTTCGTTTTGAAGGTATTATAATAAGGGTACGGCAAAGGTGCTGACGTTAAAATATACATCTGTAGAGCTGTAAAGAGTCAAATTCTTTGTCATGGAAATATAATTGTCATCAACATGGTGGACTAGACTAACCTCTACTTTTGTTATGATCCATCGTAGTGGACAAATTACTTTGATTTCTTGTGGGCACATTGTTTCGATATTCAGGGCTACGCAGATCGCATTGCCTTCCCAATCAGGGCAAGGTTCAAGGACAAACCTCCTACAGAATTCGCTAAACAAAGTCGCTCTCAAAACGGTAGTTCTAAGAACCTATTTGAACATTTTCTGCACTTCTTTAAAGAGGTCAAAAATCGGGGAGTTCTTCTTGAACTACCTAGAGAGAGCTTTTAAAGAGGTCAACATCTTTTTTTGGACACACCGGAAAGTAATGGCGAGGAAATGAGGCATCAGATCCAAATTTAGACGCCGGATGTACACATGAAACCATTTCAGTATACATCTAACATATTTTGTTGCCGTCTAATGGACGTTCAAGCTGATCAATTGGAAATGCCAAGTGAAGCCAAGTCCTTCTCCACCTGGTCTTTCCAACGCATAGGAGGCCTTCCTCTTCCTCTGCTACCAACATCGCAACCCGCGTTGAATTATTTTAGAGCAGGAGCATTTCTGTCCATTCGAACGACATGACCTAGCCAGCGGAGCTGCTGTATCTTAATTCGCTGCACAATGTCCATGTCGTTGTAAAGCTCATACAGCTCATCGTTAAATCGTCTGCGGTACTCGCCATTGCCAATGCACAAAGGTCCAAAAATCTTTCGCAGAATCTTTCTCTCCGAAAACTCAAAGAACCGCTTCATCAGACGTTTTCATTGTCCATGCTTCTGCGCCATATACCAGCGCGGGCATGATGAGTGACTTATAGAGTCTGATATTTATACGACGAGAGAGGACTTTACTTCTCCATTGGCTACTCAGTCCAAATTAGCAATTGTTAGCAAGAGTGATTCTCTGTTGGACTTCAAGGCTGACACTATTATTGGTGTTAATGCTGCTTCCCAAATAAACGAAGTTGTCTACTTTTTCAAACTTGTAACTGTCAACAGTGGCGTGGGTACCAAGACGCGTATGCTCTGACTGTTTGTGAGATGACAGGAGATACTTCGTTTTGTCCTCGTTCACCACCAGACCCATTCGCTTTGCTTCTCTATCTAATCCCAAGAAGGCAGAACAGATGTATCCCTTGTTTTTACCGATAATGTCGATGTCGTCGGCATACTCCAGCAATTGCACGCTCTTGTAAAGTAATGTGCCTGAGCGGTTCAGATCTGCAGCTCTTATTATCTTCTCCAGCGTCAGATTAAAGAAATCACACGAAAGGGAGTCACCTTGTCTGAAACCTAGCTTGGTATCAAACGGCTCGGAGAGGTCCTTCCCAATTCTGACGGAGCTGGTGGTATTGCTCAACGTCATTTTACACAGCCGTATTAGTTTCGCAGGGATACCAAACTCAGACATCGCGGCATAAAGACAACTTCTTTTCGTGCTGTCGAAAGCGGCTTTGAAATCGACAAATAGGTGGTGTGTGTCGATCCTATTCTCGCGGGTCTTTTCCAAGATTTGGCGTATTGTGAATACCTGATCTATGGTGGATTTTCCAGGTCTAAAGACAGGCTGATAAGGTCCAATCAGCTTGTTGACGGCGGGCTTTCACACAATACACTCGATAAGGCCTTGTAACCTATGCTTAGAAGGCTGATCCGGCGGTAGTTGGCGCGTATGGCGGGGTCGCCTTTCTTGTGGATTGGGCAGATCACACTTAAATTCCAGTCGTCGGGCATGCGTTCGTCTGACCATATTCTGTATAAGAGTTCATGCATGCACCTTATCAGCTCTTCGCCGCCGTACTTGAATAGCTCAGCTGGCAGGCCGTCAGCTCCAGCAGCTTTGTTGTTTTTCAGCCGCGTAATCGCTATTCGTACTTCGTCATAGTCAGGCGGTGGGACATCGAATCCATCGTCATCGACTGGGGCTCGGGCTCTTCTTCTCCACTACTTTCAGTGTTGTTGCTATTCAATAGAGTGGAAAAGTGTGCCCTCCATAATTTAAGTACGTTCTGGACATCGGTCTCTAGGTCGCCATGGTTGTTCTTACAGGAGTTCGCACTGGTCTTGAAACCTTCCGTAAGTCGCCTAACTCTCTGATAGAATTTTCGAGCGTTTTGCCTGTCGACCAGCATCTCAAGCTCTTCGCACTCACATATTTCGGCCTCTCTCTTCTTATTGCGGCAAATACGTCTCGCTTCCTTCTTCAATTCCCTAAAGCGGTCCCACATGGCTCGCGTTGCGCCCGATTGCAGCGTGGCCCTGTAGGCGGCATCTCTGCAGCTTCTTGACATTCCTCATCCAGTTGTTCTTTCGGGCTGACTGAAATCCGACTACTTCTTCGGCGGCGGTACTTAGTGACCCAATGAAAGGTTGTTCCGCATGCAGTTGATAGAATTTTATTGGGCTGTGTTATAGTTACCTCCGCCATCTCCGGTGCAACGATACCAGTATGAAACATCACTGCAAATTTATATATAAGTACTTTTTCTTATAACAGCCCTAAGCCCTTCGCTTTCGTAGTCGCATGTTTACATTGAAGATGTGGTCATTTTCCATTAGCAAGAGCATCTCTCATTTTCGATTTGCATACATTTCAACGCCCACTTTCATTCCATTCGATGTCATAAATTAGGTAGTTTTCTCATTTCATAACCTTTGGGGTGGTTTTAGGGTTGACTTGAACTGAAAACGGGCCAATAATTGTATGTGGCTTGATTCATTAGGGAGAAATAATCATCTATACATAACTTTATAATTCCAGGTATTTTTTTATTACTTTACTTACCAACCTCCTTTTGAAATTGCACATTAAAGTGTGCTACGAACCAATTAGTAACGCTTTTCGCATTCGACTAAAATTGTGGTACAGTTCAAATTGCTCCCATTTTTCTGCTAATTCAGCATTTAGCATATAAATATTTGGTGACACACTTCCCTGCATAGCGTGCATCGCAAAACAAATTGAAATAATTAAAGAAAATTCGTATAGACGTCGCAATGAGTCCAAATACTTACCTTCGTTACTTCTCCGGCGAGTGGACAATTTCGTTTGTTTTGGTTTGTGGTTTCTTTAACTACCTTCCACTATACTTTATTCAACGTTCAACATTTGTAAACATTTCTAATGTTCATCACTTAGTAAGTATGCATGTGTTTGTGTGACCATCATACATGCGTTGGCCCAATGTCCTGCAGTGCTTAGCAACGTTAGTGGAAAAGACTAGTAAAAACAAAATGCATGAACACATGTTGACTTGAGATATCGTGAGTGCGCAAGTGACCAGTTTCGTGGTAAGTATAAAAATGTATGGCCGGAAATCTTGTGTGTACTAAAAACACGTTTCGTAACATGAAAGCGGTACTAAAATAAAATTTCAAATTTGTAATCTGTGGTGACACGCGTCACGTAGTGACGCCACTGACTCTCGATTTTCAGTACAATAATTTAAAATTAAAGCCGAATGTCAATTAACTCATTACTGTGAAAGGAAAGACTGTTTTAAATTTCGTTAGATGAGCAGCTCACTCGTAGCTGGCGCAGGCCCATTATGATGCCCAGGAGAAGATTTTCCCATATGTCTTCAAACCATCCTGGATTTCTTTCGAATCCTAGCAAAACGCCACAGCTGTCTAGCTAGCCTCTCGAAGAAATTGGATGCGTTTTCTCCGGAGTGCGGCGTGCTCGCGTAGGAAGGCTGAATGGATTACATACGGGCCTCCGAAGCTGGCGCCAATTTGACCAATGGTCCAGTATCCCGTTGGTATTCCTGTTGGAAGCCTAACATCTTGCTTTGAAAGCTCCGTGTTGTTCGTTCATCGAGCTGTGCCCAAAGTGAACGTGGAACAGCGTAGTATGCATATTTTTCTACCTGTTGTTGGTAGCTGCTTGACCACCTCCACAACTTGTAAAAACAGGAATCGGAGTGTATATTGTATGCTTTTAACCGCTTCCCTTAAGGCTATATCAATTCCTTACCTAGCGTACCTGTCATCTTTCTCATTTCCCGGGAAGCAGTAGAGATTGAAAATGTGCTTTCAAAGAGCTTCTAAAGATCTTCGACATTCTTCAAGCATACCGAGTTAGTCGTTCGTTCTTAGCATACTATACGACTCCCTCAAAGATAGTTTCTGAGGGAAGAGAGATTCTGTTCCAATGTACAATGTGGAGTCATCAGGGAGATCGGGCTTTCGTCATCGTTTATAAAGTGCATTTCGAAGTTGCGGACGAAACCATCTTCCGTGATGTGATAATCGCAGCTTCTGTACTCTACTACTAAGTCTCAGGGCGCTATTAGCTGCAGAACTTTTCATGCAAAATTCTTTATGTGGAACATCCAGGAGTTCCTATTGGCACCAGGGCTGTCAAGCGAGTTTCTTCCCTTTTATATAAGCCTTATTGTCGTTGCTATTTTGCAGATTGAGAAAAGATCTAACTATCACTGTGTATATTCAGCGTATTATCAGCGGCCATAACTGCCATTCTCTCTTCTATGCTCTTTAGTATTCCTTTTACAGGAAAGTTTAGAGTCGAGAGTAAACTTCAAAAACTTTGTCTCCTTTGACAATTTAAGATTTTCGTCATTGAGTGACGGAGCTCGAATTTTTT
>JAPVRG010256929.1:4642-23202 GCA_029783565.1 Rhagoletis cerasi
GTCTAATCGAGATAAGTGCTATCATATTTTTTAAGTTGGGCAAAATGACAACAGTGTGCAAAATTTTGTGATTATCGGTTGAGTAGTTACAGCGTGAAAGCGTAACAAATAAACAAAGTCACTTTCGCATTTATAATATTAGTAAGGATTAATCAAAAATGACAATGTCCTTAAGTATCTAGGTCGACTTTCCCGGTATACCAGTCGCCAGTCGGCCGGTATCCTTTGCTAGCCCAAGATCCTTTCACCGCTTTCGGTTAGCCCTCGGCTAAAAAAAACTGGCAGTTGCACATGTTCTCGCTTGGCAGGCTGACACCAGTGGCCGCATGCAGTCAAAGGTACCCCCACTCCCTCTCTTCTCGGTGAGACTGACGCAAAGGGTGGTTTGCCGGTCAACTCATCTGCAATACAACTATGGCCTATGGATTTATAGAATCCCACAATTGGAAGCGTAAATTTGCAAAATACCCCTCTACCAAACCCTGCGTCCCTCTTTGACCAATACGTTTAGTATTTCACCAGTGTCTCCTTCCAACTGCTATCTTCTGTCCTATCAACACTTGAGAGGATGTGAGTGCAGAAAGAACTCCTTGGTGCCAGTTTGTTATTGTTTTAGTTACTGAAAAATATGTATGTATGAACATATGTAAATACATCTTTATCAAATATTGTAACTTAACAGCATGGCAGGGGTAAGTGGGGACCTCGGCCATGGCTGCCATTTTTTCTGAGTTTTGCCTTCCTTTGCGATTTAATGATTAACTCATCAGGATTTTAAAAATAAAGTTAAACAACTCATTCTCTTTCCAATGAATATTTATGATGATTGCCTATATATATTTGCGCTGCTTATTAAAGTTCTACCCAGAATTGCGGCGGACGACGGTATAGCGGTCGGCGGTAAGCAAGCAACGGTCAGTTAACCCAGTGAAACTCGTGAAAGTAAACACAATTGCGGCGGGCGACGGCGACCCGTATTTCCTCACTTCTTCGATAAGCTTCTAATTATCCATTTCTTTTTATTTGTATTTTTATTTATGATAATATTTCAACCATTTCAAATATAAAACTGAAATTAATTAAATTGACAATCAGATCAATCAACACTCAATCAAATCAATTTAAATCAACCGAAAAACGGCGGCGATAAAAACGCTGACGTCGCAATTATGTGCCATTCCATATGTCTTTGTGAGTTTTAATTTTGACAGCGGTTAACCGTCGACCGCTTTACCGTTGTCCGCCGCAATTCTGGGTAGGGCTTAATGCTTTACATTCAAATAGGAAATGAAATTAAAAAAAAAAATATTAAATTCTGAGTAACTGCACATTCCATGGCAAAAGCTTGGCCAGTAACGTAACATGCACAGCTCAATAGCCAATTCTCGCTTGTAATGTACGTCATAAAATATTCATGGAATGGATTAAATTCTCTTCTTTCTTGCTTTTCCATTTATTGTGGTCAGTCGGCATTTCATAGAATACCCTTAAGCCTGGCATTCAGTTACTATTTCAGGCACCATTCAAATGTCACATAGACAACACAGGCTATCTGCTTCTTAGTAAAGCATACGAATTGCGGAAGATTTGTAGATGTTGAAGTTATGGTGTTTTGAGTTGGAAACGGAGGTAAAGTAAGCTGGTAGGATCAGCCATCCATAGAGTATCTTAGTGACCATCTACACACATAAAAGTCTGAACGTTAAGCTTCTCAGCATACAAAGAAAATGTATACTTGAATTTTTGCTAAAAAAAATATTAGACACATACATACATATATGTATAATGAGAGAATAGAAACCCTTAAAAAATTAGAAAAAACCCATACTTATCCCTTCTTTGTTTTATTTTTTGTGTTTTTATATTCGGAGTTTACATCTCCTTAACTTTTTCTCGTCAACGCGTTACAAAACTCCCCCTTTCTATAGTATCCTCTTCATCAACGTGTATTTTATGTCTAACCATAAATTTTAATAGTATTATATGAGCACACATATACACAGATGTACACTCGTATGAGCACATGACACTTTTAGCAACTCATTAAGTGGCGTCTGAGTAGCGAAAGAGATAAGCCACGCTCATCCGCCAAAACGATTACCGCTTGTTGCTTATGCTGCCACTTATCATACACATCTTGCTCCTTTTCAGCAGGTTTTCATCGGAAAATATGTGCACTATTATTTCTGCAGCTTTTGTTGCACTTTCATAAATATGCTCATTTCCTTATTTTACAGCATACATCAAGGCGCAGCGCTAATTGCACTATAAAAGGCATGCTGGCATACATACATAAGTCTGCATGTGTGTGTGTGCGTGTGTGTGTGTTTGCTTGCACATATTAGTGCTGCTCCAGATGAAAGTAAATATTAAAAATACTAAAAGAAATTTAACCGCAAAAATGCTAAAGTTATGAGAAAAAGCATTAAAAGAAAACTAAGCACAAAGTAAAATTAAAATGGTGGCGCTGGAGGTAGCGAGCGGAGAAAAATGTCAACTTATGTAGCTCGGTTGTTTGCGGAATGAAGGTTAGTGAACCATGCTTGGCGAGCAAACGCACACTTTCGCAAAATATTTACTTTGCCATAATAGAGGATGCAGTATATTTAAAGCGAAGGAAACGTAAAATACAGCATAAAGTAGAAGCCATTTTTCTAAGTGACTTTTCCATCCTCTTTTTATAGATATTCTATGGCTAATTTTAATTTCTTTGAAGAGTGAAAAGAAAAAAGGTAGTTAGTGGTGGTGTTGCGTTCCAAGCCTACAATAGCTTGGAATACTGAGCGTGGCATGGAATTTTTGGTGAAAACTATCGTTTTTTTTTCTTTTTGGAAATTTTTTCTTGTCAGCATTTATAGGCAATCAGCTCCAGCAGGATTGTTTTTTTTTAGCCGCATTTTTTTAGCTGTAACTCATGAAAGTGGGGAGGTGAGGTATTGGTCTCGTCGTCCTCAACTTGAGGGAGCAGATCCACTCCCCTTTTGGTTTCAGTGGCATTCGGCATGCCGGTAATCATTAATTTCCACTCTAGAATGACCCTCTGGCAGTCCTGACTTCAACCCGCTGGATTATAAATTGTGTGTAATTTTAGAGGACATGGTTTGCCACAAAAGGTACACCAACCTTGGTTCTCTTAAGACAGCTTTGATTCGTGCTGTGGACAATTTTCCAATGAATGAAGGAGCGTGCGGTAATGGCTTGCCAGTCCGACTTAAGGTATGCGTGTAGGTCAAAGGCAGACATTTCGAATTATTCTTTCCTTTTTCAGAAAAATATAAAAATCTATGTCTCGTGTTTTTAAAATTATAGGCGCTCAAAAAAAACGAAAAAATCTACCTACATCTTGTGATGGTTTTTTAATTCCCGTTACTACAATTTTCTACTTTTTCTCAATTTTATTTTTATTATGTAATTCTGAGTAATGCTTCTGTGAATTGTCGTCTAAATTTTAGAGTAAATTTTTTAGTATACAAAGGCTTTAATGTGATTGATATGCATTTAAAAAAATTGGAGAAAATCTGTTTTAAGAATTATAAAGCTTGCTACTTTTTCCGAAAAGCTAATTGCTTGAGGTTTAGAATGAAATGTTCGTACATTTTCTAGAAAAAGAGCATAGCATTCAAAAGAATTCACTTGGGATTTTCTTTGAAAATCCACAGCAGTTTAACGATAATTTAACGCATAGATTCATTAGGGACACATAAATAGAAAAGTCATTATTTTCCTGCTGCTTCGTAAAAATAAACGGAAATGGTGAGTATTTCATGTAACATATACATAGAAATAATGATTAAATAGAAAATTGCATTTCTTTGCACTTGAATGCTTGCAATCGCCTTGATATTGCGCATAATAATCGAGAATCGCCTTAATTCAAAAGCATATCAAAGCCTTTCAAAGCAATGCAGCAATTCAGAGCAATTCCAGTCACATTCCTGTCAATGCAACAACACTCACAGCACATACATAGCTTCCTTCCGATGCCTACAGTAGTTGCATATGAAATATTCCGCACTGCGCTTTGTGTGAATTCTATTCGTTGCATAATGCAAACCCCATAACCAGGCAGCTCCAATATCAACGTCTACGGCGGCAGCAGGAGCAGCAGCAGGGGCAGCAGCAGCACCATAAGCATCACCGGCCGACACAGTAATAATACTCAAAGACGCCACATATCAGGCCCAACAACAACAACAACAACAACAACAACAATAGTGACACAAACGATCTGCTTAGCTTTTGCCCGATTATGCGCATTTTATCTCATTTCCTTTATACTTTTCCAGCAATTGCGCTGGTTTCAAAAGTTATCGAGAGTAGTGAGGGGAGTAGAATAGATAATAAAAAATGTAAAATGAAGTGCAGAAATAAAATGTGCTGTATTTGCAAGTATGTATGTATATATGTATGTATGTATGTATGAGGTGCACTAAGAAAGTGTAATCTCAATTTTATTTGACTTTCCGTTCATTGTTGTTGTTTGTTAGCTGTTCGTTGCCAAAGTCATCAGCGCTGCACACAATTTCCACCAAATTGCAATTTCATAGCACTTTCTCGAATCAGCCTTAGCCTCAACTGCAGTCAGCGTCGCTTGAGCTGCCCATCATCACCATTGTCATCATCATGCTAACGACTCTTGGATGCAACGTTGTGGCACTTAAGGGACTACAAGTACCGATAAACATTTGGCAAATGCGTTTCGAAGATTCGAGCAAATTTTCTTGCAATAAAATTATTGTGTACACTGATTGCACTCATTCTTAAGTTAAAATTTTGAGAAAAGGATTTTAAAAGATCGTAGTGCCTTTTCGACAATCATTTTTTATACATTTAGATACTGAACTGTGGGGCGGCCGTAACTCTTTTGAGAAGTTCATATGCACTAAACAAGTGGCAATGCAGCCAGATTCTGATTGAGCAGAGGTTTGGGTATGGCCACGTAAAAAGCCCTTCCAACAGAAAGCTATGATTTGAGGATAAGTACTTGGAATGTCTGGACCCTTAGTGTGCAAGGTCTCCTGCTGGCTGACTTAGGTAAGGTTAGGTTAGGTTAGGAGAGCGTGTATTGAATATTCAATACTTCCACTCGGAGACAGAATTGTCCATTGTGAGTGCCCTCTTCAAATGAATGTCAGCAGGAGAGACGTACCTATAACTGGGAGAATAGTTTAGTACTCTCAAGTCGTAAACCTACTAACCCAATTGCTTTCCCTAATAAAGCCGAGGAGATCCAACAGTTCTACCTCCGCTATTTTACCCAGGCTGTTGGAAAAGCGTGAACCCAAGTGATTGAGGCGTTTCGACTGTAGACCCGGATACCGACACAGAAAGTGGTCGATTGACTCTTCCTCATCCTCATCTCGGCAGCTTCTGCAGGGAGTACTTTTTGGTATTCGCCATCGGCTGGTTTAAGTCCTCGGTAAATTATCATCCTGAAAATGAAAAGGCCGGGCCAATGAAAGAATCCACTACTTTATCTACTAAATCTGCCATGTAAAGAGTACAAATTCCATGTTGGATTTGTGGTGGAAAAGAGACTTCATTCACACCGGCGAGTTTCTTCAACACCTCGCTCACTTACCCACACCCCGACGGAAGAGAAACAAGAGGCGTCAAACACCCTCGTCCATGAGCGATTGGAGCACAGCAATGATCGCTGAGAACGATCGACTTTGTCTGGGACCAAATCATAGTATTCTGCAGCAATAGGTTGCAGCATAAAAGGATCCATCAGGCATAAAAGTTGTCTCCATATTGGAAAACAATAAATCAAAAAATGTGCGACTAGCAACACAAGGAATGTACAACGTAGATAAGCTGCCATCACAATTGAAATACAGCATATTCATTATTCGACACTCACACCTTCTCTCCGAGCGCACTATTCAATAAACTTATATATGCGAGCAGTGGAACCGCATTGCCCGTTTACTACAAGCCGCTGCAAGAACGGCCACGGCGACATGGTGATCGATTTCCAAACCATACTTAAATTATGGTGAAAATACCTTTCCACCCTGTTGAATGACAGCAGCACTGAAACCAGTGGACAAAATGAGCTCGAGCCCATCGAGTCGATGACGATGGACGAGGAACGAACAGCAAAAGCTGCTGGAGCTAAAGTAAATGCAACATCCGATGAGGCATCCCTTAGAGTATTCTATTATAAGTATTGCGGAAGACGTATGGATCTTTTCGCGTTGTCAACTGCGAATACCGGAGACGATGGAAGGATGAGCTCTATGAGCTCTACAATGGCATAAACTTAGTGCAGCGAATTGAAATACAGCTACTCTGCTGACTTGGTCGTGCCATGCGAACCGACTCAAATGTTCTAAAACTTCAAATAGCCTCAGACCGAAGAGACCACTTTGACCGGTTAGAGAAAGGAACTCGTAGTTTAGCTCTGTGCTAGTGTGTCAAAATAAATTCTATAAACATTTCGCGTATTTTCTTTAACTACATAAAACTCTTTGTCCGCAAGCATAACATCCTATCCTCGTAGCTCACATAACAATTATATGTATTCTTTACCATCGAATTATCAACTAATTTCAATATATCTTTAAGGTAAGCCCTTAACTGTCCCAAGAGCTCTTAGTCTAAGCCACCTCTCCGCCGCCACCAGGACTACTTCAGCCAACGTTTGCCACTTTACCATTTGCAATTTCCTACTATATTCATATTTAAATTTGCAATTTCCTTCTCTGTGGGCCAGCTTGCAACAATTTACCTACTCAGAAGCAGCTAAAGCGTAAGAAATTGCAAAAATATGAAAATTTCCTTCAATGGAACAGCGGTGCCCGGTTGGATGGAGCGCGCTACATTCACTGTTATTTCACCCCCATCGCATTATATCCGGGTGTTGCCAGATTGTGCTACAAAAGCATGGAAATGAAATGAGTATACTACGCACTTAAATGTAGCCTTTGTAAAACGTTTGAATTGCAAAATCCGTGCCAAACCCCTTTGAAGTTCTAAGGCTTGATGTGCCACATTTTGGAAAGCAGTGAGAAAAGAAATACTTAATAAATGAAGCAAAAAAGCGTACAGATAAGAAAAAATTTGCTCAAGGCGCTCGAGCGCTGCATTGCGTTTCTTGCAACCCCTTGAAGTTTTTCATATTGCAGAAGAAATGAGTTTTTAAATAACTATTTTAGATTCTTCCTTCCGTATTCGCATTTTCGGTGGCTTTGCATGCGTTTTTTTACTAATCTTTTTAATGCTATTTTTATTGCTACTCCCATGCCTTCTTCTCTTGAATTTGCCGTCTTTTGTATGACAAAGTAGTAGCAGTAACTCGATTGGACGCTTGAAAATGCAGACAGGACATAAAGTTTTGGGTATTTAAAAATCGGACATATAAAATTAACGATCAGAAGGTGGGCAATTTTTTGCGTATGAAAAATATGAACAACCAAATATTTATTGAATTTTCTAACTTAGCAAAAATTATCTCCGGTTTTTACAAACAAACAGTTTTTAAATTACAAAAAATTATATCGAGTGTTTAAATTACCAAAAATGTTGTCCTATTTTAAAGTTACCAAAAAATTATGTCCTGTTTTTAGAGAACCGAAAATGTATGTCCGGTTTTAAATTACCTAAAAATGATATCCAGTTTTTAATGAGCAATTTCTAGGTTACTAAAAATAAAACCCGAAAACTTTTGCCCAATAATGTTCATTTTTTGAATTTCCCAAATTTAGATCCAAGTTTTATATTGATTGATTTATTGATTTAAAACATAAAACTGGTTGTACAAGTAAGATATATATATTATATCAACAAAAACTTCTGTCCTATTTTTAAGTTACCAAAAATGTATGCCAATGTAACCAAAAACTGTATTTTAATGACCAAACATTTTTGTCATTTTCTAAATTACCATAAAATATCTACAGTTTATAAAAAAAACGCAAAAAATTTTTTCAAATTTTTAAAATAGCAAAAGATTTTATAAATGTTTTCAATTGTCAAAAATTTCTGTCCAGTTCTTAAGCTAGCAAAAAATAATTTCCAGTTTTTAAATTGCCAGAAATTGATGTCGCAAATTTATGCAGGTCCAGTTTTTAGTTAGCAAAAGATTATGTCTAGTTTTCAAATAACCAAAACAGTATATGTTCAATTTTTAAATTCCCAAATATGTATGCTCAGCACTTACATGCTTGCAAGTTTTATAGTATGTCTTGCTATTTATTAAGCAATTTCTTTGCATTTTTCCACCCCAACACCTTTGCACCTTTTTGTGAATGCATTTCACCCAAGTTCAGCTGCATTTTCAAACTGCTCTGCTCTTTCGATTTCTTTGCTTTCCCACATTATTCGGGGCACCATCCGCAGCTGCACTAATCCATTGTTTATTTTACTTAAGCGAAATCGCTTTTCTTTTGTTTATATCCGGCAATTGTCAGTTGCTATGACTTTTGTTCACGCTCTGCAGCCTCAGTTTGTTCATAAGAATTTGATTCGCAATAGTGTCCTGCCACTTGCCTGTCTACAAGCGCTAGATTGAAAAAACTTGGCACTCTGCCTTGAACCACCTTTTTGCAATTGCTGCAATGTATAAATAATTTCCTTATTGTTTGAATAGTGCTTTGTGGTTTCTGTTTTTCGATTTTCTGTCATTATTTTCGTATTTCCCAGAAGTTGGTTGTTACTTAAAACAACAAGAAAATTTCGCACAGCCGCTCACTTGCCAAGCCACATCTAAAGCGTTGTGTAAAAAGCACTCACTCCCTCTATCTGTACCATTAAACAACAACCGCAGCTTTGCCGCAACACTCAGCCACCATTTCGCTCAGTCTACTTAGCCTCCCTCCTACACCCCACTACTGCTGCCATTACAGCCGCATTTCGTCCATTTCCTGGCTTGCAGACTTTCTTGTGTGTCTTCACTCCACCCGCATAACCGCTTCACCTACATACATAATTTGGTTTAGTTTACTTAAGCGACCACACCATTGACTTTTACCACTCCCTTTGCGTTTTCTTGGTTTTGTTCTCCTTGAATTCCCTTCGCGCCAGCTGCTGGCTGCCATATGCTTGCCTTCAGTTTCTCTGAACTCACTGTGTGATCTGTGCGTACATACTTTTGTATTTTGTATTTTATTTTGTTACCTTTTTTGCTGCCATCATAGCCAGAAATTGTTTACTTTATTGAGTTTTCGTTTGCGTGTGTGTCTTATACTTACTCAGTAATACACTTTAGTTACATTAAGCGTCACCTTTCTCTCCTTCTCCCGACTCTACCGCATTTTCATTTTTCATCTCCGTCTACCCAACATCCAATCTATTTGATTATTTTATTCTTCTGCTTCTCTTTTTTTTTGTAAAATTTCCGCCATCTTCATGGCTTCCTGCATTACAATACCCAATTCCTTTCCCATCACCACATTCCTCTCAAACTATCTTCAGTTATTTTGGTAATGACATTGTTTACTCAGCGGTCAATATGCTTCGCTCGTTTTACTTCTACTGGTTCTGCCACAGCTTTGTCCTTCGTTAAACATTTTGTTTTTCAAATAAAATGCGCTTTGTATCTCGCATTTTGCTACACTTTATTATGTACTTCTCCAATTCCATTCTCATTAATTTCTAAATTGGCAAATTCATTTAAATTTGTATGATACTTTGTTTGCTTTAATGTTATTTTAATAGTCTTCTGAAGTTTGCAAATAAACTGAAGATGGTACTCGGTAACAAAATAGATAAGGCGCTCGTATGTCAACGTAGCCAACTCAGAAGTCTCAGGTATGACGACTGTCAGTATTTTGTGCCACGAGAGGCAACGCATGGTCTGCAGTCACATCTGCTCAATTACAAAAATTACGAGATTAAGAGTAACATCAGTTAAGCCGAGAAAGATTCAAGACCAGGTCGAACTCCTGTAAAAACAACAATAACGACCTAGTTACCGATGTCCATAACGTGCTTTAATTATTACTTTACCACCCTGTTGAATGACAGCTCCACTGAAAGTAGCGCATAAGAGGAACCCGAGCCCCAAGTCGATGATGATGCAGTCGATATCCCACCGTCTGACTATGAGGAGGAACGAATAGCATTTACGCGGCTGAAAACCAACAAAGCTACTGGAGCTGACGGCCTGTCAGCTGAGCTATTCAAGTACGGAGGCGAAGAGTTGATAAGGTGCATGCAACAACTCTTATGCAGAATATGGTCAGATGAACGCATGCCCGACGACTGGAGTTTAAGTAAGCTCTGCCCAATCCGCAAGAAGAGCGGGATCAGTCTTCTCAGCATAGGTTACAAGGTATTATCGAGCGTATCGTATGAAAGACTTAAGCCCACCGTCAACGAACTTACTAAGCCTTAACAATGTGGCTTTAGACCTGAAAAATCAACCATAGACCCGGTTCTCGTCATTCGCCAAATATTGGAGAAAACTCACGAAAGTATTGTGGCGAATACGGCAAACACGCGAATTAATTGAAGCGAAAGAACGCGAAAGAGGTAGAAGCGCGACACCGAGAAACGACAATGGAAAAATACTGCGATGCAAGTATGTGTGTGTGTTCACTGCAATACAAGTACTTGTTGTTTTCGCCGCAGAAAATACTAGAGAGGGACTGGATTTCTCGATAACGAGAACCTTCGTTTGGAAGCTTCTAGAGATGAGAGCACAGGTATATAAGCGTGAGTTTACACTTCACAGGAAGTCATTCGTAAATCAGAAAGCAGAGAGTTAAGATCGTTGTAAGCAGTTAAGTTGCTAGTAAGCAAGCTATGAGTAAATTTATAGTAAGCAAGTATTGTAAAGTGTTTCTTGTACAATAAAGTTAGTTGTACTGTAAACTGGGCATTTTAATTTAACAATCCAGTCATCGAACCCGAGGTATTTGGGAAATTATCGAGGATCAAAGGATAATCGTAACAGTATAATAGAAACAAACTACTTATTTGTTGATTGCAAAGCCGCTTTCGGCCATAAGAAAATAGTCTGGAAGGCTAAAGCTTTATTTCAAAAGCCTTGGTCAAGCTTCGGAGATTTTAGCGCAGGGGTTTTAAAATTCACTTCCGGCCTGATGAAAGAAAATATTTATTATACATGATACATATATGTAAGTACATGTATAGCAAATTTTAATGGAAAAGAGTAAAGCTAACTCTTAAATTTCAATATAAATGATTTTTTCCATTATACATGCATATTTATATGCTTACATATTTATGTGCTATAGTAATATTTATCTTTAACTATGATCGCGTTGTCGTTGTCGGTACATTACTCGCAAAACTAGTCTCAAAGTTTTCCCCATAAGACGACTTCTTTGTGGAACATTAAAGCTTATCCGCTCAAGTAAAGCTGGACAATCAATTATGCCATTAATAACATTGAAGGTGAACGATAGTGATTCCAGATTAATTAGCATGAGCCGAGAATCATAGGATGGAACAGGAGCCTCAAACCGTAGGAATCATAGTGCATGTTTAAGAAATTTTTTTTGAACGCGTTCAATGTTACTTATCGAAAGTTGGTCTTATGGTATCCAAATGATAACTGCACACTCTAATTGGGAACGGACAAGAGCCACATTCAGATGAATCAATTGTGACAAATGAAGCCCAGAACTGAATACAATTTTGTAAGAATAAAATTAATATAACTACTTAAAGAGAATTTTGTATCGAATATAACATTAAGATCCTTAAACTCTGTTACATTTTGTAATTGTAAATAATTGGCAATGCTATAGGATGTGTAAAAAACGCTGTGACGCCGCGAAAATGTTAAATGAAAACATATTCATCCATCGATGGAGATTATCCAAATCACATTGAAGCTTTAGAGCATCCGCTGAATCCTTTACAGTCGAAAAAATGTTCAAATCATCTGCATAGAGCAAAAAAATTTATGAAGAAAGACATTTGCCATTGTAATTGATAAAAACGACAAAGAGTAGGAGCCTCAAAATGCTTCCTTGGGGAACATTTGAAGTAGCAACAAAGTGGTTTGACAAAACACACCATCATATGACCTAAGCCATTGCAGAAAGTTAGAGTGAAATCCTCTACAAGCTTACTTGTTTATAAGAATCATGTGCGACACTCCATCAAATGCCTTGGAGAGATCTGTATAAATGCAATCAACGTGGAATCCCTTCGAGAACGATGACATACAGAATGCGCTAAAAACAGCAAGATTAGTAGCTGTGGAGCGACCAGTGACAAAACCATGTTGTTTTGGGTTGATTAAAGACTTAACCGCAAAATAAATTTTATCCTTTACAATGCATTCAAAAAGTTTTGAGGTGCTTGACAATTTGGAAATCGGTCTGTAGTTGCGAACATAATTTTTTCTCTAACTTTTAAAAAATTGTGTGATGGTTGTAAAGTTCCATTCATTCAGGAAAGTGCTTGAAGATAAGGATTTATTAAAGATAATCTCAAGAGGAACTACTCACGCCGGACAGTGTTTGAGCAAATTGGCTGATAGTCCGTCAGCATCTGTTTGTAACGAAGGTTTGAGAGAAAGCATCTCCGTGGTAATGTCCTCAACTGAAATGTACCAAATGCCGAAATTTAGAAATGATGATATCTCAGAAGAAAAATCAGGGGACTCCTCATCGTCAGAAACGTAAGTTGACATAAAAAATTCGGCAAATTAGTTAGCTGCTTCGGCAGGTGTACCAGCAAATTTTTTATCTAGCGTCACCGAATTAGGTATACTGGAACACGACTTTTTATTTACAAACTTCCAAAATGACTTCGGATTAGCTTTAATATTCCGCTCAGTGCTACGTTGATAATATTTATAGAGCAGATTATCTAAATACTTGAATTCCTTCTGAAAATGCTGATATTTTACAAAAAATTAATGCTTGAAACTTCTTGAGGTACTTATTTTTAAGTTTTTTAATTTCTTTAAGCGCTTATTATACCAAGGTGAATTATCACATGGCTTCTTTTTTAAAGGGCATTATTGTTTTAATGTTTAAAAACATCGGTTTGCGCCCAAGTCGGACAATAAATCATCCCATTTAAATTCTAAAAGGGTGCTTTTTAAACTTGGATAGTAACAGGATGCAGAACTGAATACAGATAAAAACTCATAAAACTTTACCTTAATATCTAAAGGGACACGATGAAATTTAAATCAATTAAGCGCCAGCAGATCCGTTTATTCTCAATACTTGGGTATTCTTCTATCAGAGATTTGGCCTTTTTTTTGCACTTTTCAAATCGCATCAGATAAATTATAAGAAAGCTGCTGAAGACGAGAAAATTCAATTTCCCTCTGGTGCTTCGCTGAACAAATAGAAAAGTGCATTGTTTTCTTAATTGTTGCTTTTTCCTTTTTTTTTGCATTTGCGATGACCGGCAGCTAAATGGCCTGCAAGGAAAGCAAAACCGCACACCACACAGCGAAGGCAAATAAAATGAAAGCTAAAGCTATCAACGGACACTTAAGACAAACAAAGGCGCTGCTAATCTGGAAAACTGCAATTACAGTGCAGCGCTTCGGTATAAACCTATGTATATACTTAGTACATACTTGTACACTAAATAGAGATCCCACAACTGCAGGCATGACTTGGAAGTGTAGCTAAAGTGAACATAAAGCAGCACACTTCATGCAGCTCGCCCCCGAAAACAGAAAACAAAAAAATAAAACAGAAACAAAACCCGAAGTTTAAATAAAACATAAACAACAATGCTAAATGGAAGTCAGTCGACAACTCTACGCATAGCAATGTTCAATTTCTCAGAGCGGCGAAGAGAGCGACGATTCGCCTATTTCCTTTCAGCCGCCTGCTTTGGAAACAACAACATTGTAATTTTTTTTATTTTTTCAGGTCACTGCAACAATAGCGCATTTGTATATACAGATAACATGTGTTGGAACATACATATGTACGTTTTTGTGCAGCTACGTATGTATGTGTCTTCTTTAAACAACAAAGTGTAAGTAGTGAGCAGCATTGTGGAAAACAACAACACGACTTTTATCCACAAAACGTGTTGACTGCCTTCAGCAGTTTTTCTTTTCAACACTAGATTTTCGTCTTATTATTATTTTTTTCTGTTATCGAAATGCACTGGCAGCAGCAACAAAGGAAGTAACTGTAAATAGAAACAGCAAAGCGGAAGTAAGATTGTAAAAAAGTTGTACGTAATTTGCAGGCAAGTAAAGTAGCCATATTAGTTACAGTAGCCAGTTTTTTTTTCTTATTTTTTTTTTTTTTTTGCAAATAGTAGTCTTAAATGGCGTTATTAGCCAACCGTTCAAAGCAGTTATGTTATTCCTTTTTATTTGACCAATTCGCTGGTTTTAACCGATTTGGAAAACTTTATCGCAGCTGCGTTTTTTGGTCAGTAGGAGAATGTTTTTATACCAGCGCGAACATTGTTTCTAACTGCCTTACTGCAAACCACGCTTTCAGAGTTTTCTGAATAGTAGACAACTTTTAAAGAATCTGTAAATAAATCAATATTTCCTTATTTCCTTTCCGATTGTTTGTCGAATTTTCTAAGATGAAATTTACTGCGCACACTTCGAACGAAATTTGGGAAGAAAATCGCTGCGATGTGAGGAACTTTTTCGGATTATTCACAATTTTTTTAGATTTCTTTTAAAAAATCGTACATAAATTTCCTTAAGAGTTCGTGTCAATTGCTTCATATGATTTTCTTTAAAGATGCATAGAAAAATCGGAAAAAACATCCGATAAACTGAAGGATTTCGTTAAGATTTCGGGACCTTTGGTTTACATGGTATATACATACATTAGAGCGTCTCGCCTTACAGGCGAAATAAAAAAAGTTCGCCGTACGACCCTCATATGAAGTGTTTTTGAAATGCATTTCAACAATTGAGCATTATTTTCTGAAGTCTTTTGAAGAGAAGCAGAGTTTTCAGATTGAAAAATTAAGACTTTCATGAATTCCATGCCATTTCTACGAAAAGTCTTTTTCCCCCATACAAATTACATGGGAAACTTTGAGCGCTTTGAGCGACCTCTAAATATATTTTTATTTTAAAATAAAAAACCGGGGTATACTTTTTTCGGTATAGAACAATCCTAGGGGGTGAGAGCAATAAATTTCCGACTTCACTTATTTTAGACAACCCTAATGTACAATGAATACATATGTATGTAGTATGTATGTGAAAGGTTGTTACATTTTTACTTAAGAATTATGGCAACCGTAGTTGTAGTCCTCTTTTTTGTACCACTCCATTCTTGTTTACTCCATTTCAACTTACTGTGCTCCATTCCACACAATGGAGTTTTCCTTATTTTCATTGTATTTCATTTAATATCATTTAACTTAATTTCGTCGCCACCCCATTCTCTTTGAGAGGGTTCTTAATTTTTCACTTCAATCCATTTCATACAACTTCATGCTTCATTAAGATCCTACCCTTTATTTACTGTTTTGTTTCCTTACATTCCATTTCATCGTCAGCACAGACTTCAGTTCAATTGGCGCGTCGAGCGCCACAGAACTGTCAAAAATCCTCATGCCCATACAATTTGTATGAAGCATCCCACAATAACGCCGAGCAAATGACTTTTTCACTTTTGACAGGGCGTTACGTGTTGAAATTGGGTGCGAAAGAAAGACCAAAATAAAGAGAACAAAAAGTGAAAGAGGAAACGAGAATAATAAAAACGAGAGGAAATGAGAAAACGACAAAACCAACGCCGCGTTTATTTTCCTATAACGCGCGCTGACACTCTTTGGCGTTAGAAAACGCAACGCCAGCGCACCAATTTAGGTACGGCAGTTAGCATACGGTGAAACTACAGCGGATACGATGTCAAATTCTTATGACCCAGCATAAGTACATATGAGAAGTTATTCTATGTGATTTCGGAGGCTTTCGCATTCATCTACTATTTGAAAGGAGTTTGAAATGTGTAGAAATTTTGCCTTGAACTGAAGAGCTTTACAAATTTAATAAAAAAATTACAATTTCGTTTAAGGAAGTATCGAAATTTTGCTTCCCTTAAAATTTTAAAATAATATTCTACCCTCCAGCTGTGTCATTTTTTGTAATTTTCGCAAAAGAAGGAGCGCATAATTATGCTTCCGCGGCATTAAAGGCAACCGGAAAAAAGCAGGCAAACCCACTCACCACCAGAGTCAGTGGCCATGCAAAAAGGTATTTGCATTTATTTTAATGCATACTTTTAGGCGTAAAAGCATGCAATGGCAAGCCACTTTAACTACCACACAAACGCGCGCACACACACACATGAATTCATTGCATTGCTGCAGGTGTTATTCATTAGTCGCTATGCGTGTATGTAAGTATGTGTACATGGCGCTACTTCCGCATTAATGCTGTATAGTTTTTTACATTCTCGCATTTGTTTACCGCCTGAAACTATGCTACAAAGCAAACTTAAATCACACACCCTTTGCTGCTGTTGGTGTTGTTGCTGTTGCTGTTGCTTTACCCTTTTTTGTTCAGCACACATTCGTTGCCTATTTGAAATATGTATGTACTTTTTTGTCGCTTTTCGAGTTCTTTCTTTCTCGCTGCATATTTTACGGCTTGCCGCCTGGCTTTGTTTTTCGCCAGCAGCTTTTCCTGCCTAATTTAAATTTTACGCTGTCACCGCTGGCCGCCGCATGCCATAAGCACAAAAGCGCATACATTTGGCAAGCAAATGCCTTTTGCTTACCCACCCGGCATTGTGTCTGTGCTTACGCAAGTCTCCATTTTATTTATTCACACGCTTCCGGAGTTATTCGCTAATTTCCCTTTCCATCTGCTGCAGCCTCTGGGCTGCTGCTCCTGCACGGTGTTTACTTTGGTGTTGCTACATTAGGATTTTTTTTCTTTTTTCTCTACACACGTGAAGCGAATAGGTAGCAATATTTTTTGTCATTACGGGTGGTATGCGCAACATTTCTCATATTCGGTTGAACATATTCATTGCTCATGGTATACCATGAAAAATGTGCTGTGGCAAGCGTACTTGCGTACATATTTGTAACATGCAAATGAATACGTTTCTTTTTTTTCTTTGATGTGTGTGTTACCGAAAATGTATCTTGTATGCATACAAATTTAGGTGCAAATGAATTTATTCCCGTTAGTGGCTGCTCTGACTCGGCAACGTGCCAAATGTTTGGGTTTGAATACATACATATGTACATATACATACATACTAACATGTGAATAAGCTATGCGAGCATTTTTGATATTTCAAACTTTTCGTTCGGGTCAATGAACATCAACGTAAAATACAAAATCTTTTAATTAACGAATTTAAAATGAAAGTTTTTACAAAGTAAACAAATGCTATGCATGGTGGGTCGAAGACCTCGGAAAACTAAAAGGACATGATGTATGCGCATGAATACATATATACAAACGTATGTATATTTATAAATATTTATTTGGGTGGGTCACTTTGCATTGAAGAGGGTCTCACTTAGTGTGATATGTAAAATTCCATATCCAAATGAACATACCAACGCATTAACACTCATGAAGTTCTCAATTTTTCAATATGCCTTCCACATTTGAGTATAATGTCGCTTTACAGCTCTGATATGTCAGAGTCACTGGGCTAAATTATTTACTTCACATAAAAAAAAGTTAATAGATGCGATCAAATAATGTACCTGCATTATTATTTAAAATTCCTTTTATGTTATAAATTCAAATAAAGAATCTTATTATAAATATAATAAGTTTTGACTGTACTAAGTGCCTTGACACTTAAATTTAAGACTTTTCAAAAAGTGGAGTTAATCGATTTGTCAAGTGAAGCAGCCATATTCAGGTATAATTTGCAATAAGATTTTAGAATCATAAAATTTAAATATCTTTGGCGTTTCGTGTGTTAAGGAAATCTTTGGAGACTCGAGCGTCCTGCGATCCACGAACTCAGGTTTTAATTCTACTTTCAAATCTTTCACGAACAAGAGAAACATATTTCCCGAAATGTTTTTCAACTCAATGAAATGGTTTTTTAATGTTCTTCATTCTTATCTGGTTTTTTATCATAAAATTTTATTAATAAATATTTTTAAAAAACCTACTCGACAAATAAGATAAATACTTTTAGAAAAAAATTTATTTTGAGAAGCAATGAATTTTTTAACAAATTAAATTTTTAAGAAAAAAATATATTTTTGGAAAAAGTGGATTTTTAGAGAAAGGAGTAATTTTTATAAATTGATTATTTAAAAAAATATTTTACTACTAAACATTAAAATATTAATTTTTGTGGAAAAAATGCTACAGGAAAAAATTTTTGAAGACATTGAATTTTAAAAAATAATTTTTCCTTTATAATTTTTTAGTAAATTTTTAAGAAAAAAAAATACATTTAAAAAATATACTTTTTTATTAAGCAAAATACATAAAAAATAAAAAAAAATTGGAAAATTTTAAGTTTTAGAAAAATATTTTATTGGAGAAAAGAATATTTTTAAAAAAAAAAATATTTTGAAAAAATGTTTCAAGAAAAAAATTTCATTTGTTAAAAAATATATTTTTAGTAAACATATTTTTACCGAAACCAAAAGAAAATAATAAACTTTAAAAAAATATATTTTTGAGTAAGAAA
>JAPVRG010256973.1:0-11144 GCA_029783565.1 Rhagoletis cerasi
CGTTCAGATAAGAGGATTTTGGCTATTACTCACTCATTTTAGAAGATTGAAACATGAAGCTTGGTGAGATATTTGCTAATAGATCATGGAATATTTGTTCAAAAAATCACTAAGATCGCAGCTATATATATTACTAGCATACCCAGCAGACGCAAGCCAGCAAGCAAATTAAAATAATTTTTTCAGTAGTTACTATTTACATTGATTTGCGCATTTTCATGAAAGGTATAAAGCCTTCGGCACAGCCGAAGACAGCCTCTCCTTACTTGTTTTTATGTTAGTTTCGTTTTCGCGGGCTAAGAGATCTTAGTAAATTTGTTATATTGTTATCATGAAATATATTTTAAGCCACTTCCACAACTTCACGCAAGCTTGTTTCAAAATTTGATTCAAAATTTGTCTATTATTCTTTTTTTCCGCTAAAACAAAATTTCTAGCTACTGGTCACTCGGAAATCCGAGTTTAATTTTAAAATGATATATTTAACTTTCTACTATGATACACAATGATTTTTTGTTGCACTTTACTAGCTTTTAAAACTCCGGATTAATTACGGATACACGGGTCGAAAATTAATAGGTGTTAACTTTGCCGCTGCCGAAGTGAAAAAGGCCGAGAAAGCTGGGCGAAAGTCTAGGGTTATTTTGACATACGTGACAGATTGGGGTTAACATCCCTAAAGCAACACCGAAAATAGTACCACTGTGGAAGTTACATATGTTTAGCAAGCACTTGCAGAAGTTTTCTTTTTAGCAGCTGCACGGACCCCGAGTATAGGGTGATATAGGTGTAAGAAAAAAACTTTATAGTTAGATAAATGAAGGGTGGAGGAAAAAAATGTACAGCCGTACACACTTTACAGCTTTTAAACGTTTCATTTCTCATGAAAGAATGAAAAAAGTATTCCCTGTCAATGTGTTCAATCTAGAAAACACATGCGTTGCTATGAAAGAAACCCAACACCAAAGTAATGCGAAAGCTGTATGTGGCAGAACCTTTAGTGTTGTCAATGCACACCTGATAAAAAACCACAAACGATACCTCAGCAATTTCTTTTTTAAAGTGTTGACCTGTGCAATAAATGCCTTCATTTGAATACAGAGAATATTAGTTTTGAAAAATTGATTACAGATCAGGGACCGAAAATAATCGTTAAATATCATGATTTTTATATTTTCGATCAAAAATTAATCGTTATTTTTGATTTTTATTTTTTTCGATAATTTTTAACCGTTAAATCTTTTATGATCGAAAAAATAAAAATTAAAAATAACGATTATTTTTTGATTGAAAAAATAAAAATTAAACAATAACGATTAAATTTGATCGAAAAAACAGAAATCAAATTTTAACGGTTAAATTATTGAGGGTCCGGATATTCCAGGTGCATACGCTCAAATCATAGTCCTTTGTTCGTTTGCCGTGGTCGTCAACAGAAAGGGGGGATCTCATCTGAGGCCTTTTGTCCTTTTTCATTGGGCGGGGACTTAACGTGGCGGGACCCAAACCCTGCGCACACGGTGCTTTACGCCTTCTCACTTTAGCTCGCTCCCAAACGGGTGTTTGGTCGCTACCCAGAGGATACGTGGATTTAAATATCTGGACGTTGTGAGCTGCGATTTGAACCATACGCACAAGAATCACTTCTGGCCATCCCCAGGTGGACTTCTGCGTACGGAACCATCCTCCTCCGCAGTTGTTTCTCTTCACGACTGCTTTGTCATTTTGCATAGCCTTATTATTTTCCGGGGATACTAAACTCAGACATCGCGGCATAGAGACAACTACTTTACGCTCTCTCGAAAACGGCTTTGAAATCGGCCAATAGCTGATGTGAGTCAATCTTATTCCCGCTAATCTTTTCCAGTATTTGGCGCATGGTGAATTGCTGGCCTATTGTGGATTTACCAGATCTAGAGGCAAGCTGATAAGGCTCAATCAGTTCGCTGACGGTGGACTTCAGTCTTTCACACAATATGCTCGATAAGCAGAACAAATTAATTCAATTCCCGTAGTCAGACATGGTTTATCTGACCATATTCTGCATTAGAGTTGCTGCGTGCACCTTATCAACTCCTCGCTGCGGTACTTGAATAGCTCAGTTGTAGGGCCGGCTGCTCCAACAGCTTCATTGTATTTCATCCGCATAATTTTGTTATGTTTTGTGCATCCATCACTGGGTCCCCGAGGCTTTCCTTTTCAAGCGTTTGCCCTGGTTTTTAGGTGTTTTGTAAGTCGCCTGACTTTCTGGTAAAACCTTCGGGCGTTTTCCAAGTCGGCCATCACTTCAGACTCTTTGCCTTAACACATTTCAGCTTCTCTTTTATTTTTTTTCGGAAAATGCTTCTCTCTTCAGCACCTAATATCGTTCCCACATAGCTTGTGTTGCGCCCGGTAGGTGCATCATCGTACTAGATCAACTTTCGGCCTCGCTGAAATCCCGCCTGTGTTGATTGCAGCTTTTCGACTTAAGCTTCCGCTGTGTCGCTGGATGCACTTTGTTTGCTGCACAGATGCGCATACGTATCTTGTTTGGCCCTCGGAGTATACGTATGTCTAAAACACTAGAAGCATTATTTCTGTTATTAGAACATAATCGAATTGGTTCCTCGTTTTTCGATCTGCGGCCAGCTATATACCTTATTTGATCTCTTTATCATGGATTCTTATATATAGATTTCAACTGTTGGACCTTTTTCAAGCTGAGTTGTCAGTCATGCCCAACCAAACTTCAAATTACAGCAACGAATAATAGGTACATTTCTGTGTAAATTCTTAGAAAAATTTAAAAATATGTGTTATGTATTCTAAATAAATTGTCCATCTTAATAAAGTTGGAACATTTTCCTATTTTAGTGTGTGTGTGTATTTTAGCCCAGTGTCCGAGGGAAACTTTAATGTTGAAACTAAGTCTCTCGATTGCATTACGCCCTCGATCATTAAATGTGTCTTTTGCGTTTGTGCATCAGTGCTGGATACCTTTCCCAGATGTGCTGTGCAGTTTCGATATCCATCCTGTCAAATCTGCATCGCTCCTGCGAATAAATTCCCAGTTTAGTCAGCGGATAGTTCAACCTGCAGTGTCCTGTCAAAATTCCTGTACACTCCGGAACTACATACGTGTGCTAGATAACACTAGAGCGATTTCCATTTGAACAGTTTTGGGTCTGTGCTAGAAATTTAAACTGATTGTTTTTCCTCGTTTTCAATTCAAGACATTGTGTAAACTTAAACGAAAATTATGAAATTTATGTATGGTTTTCTTCTGTTTGTCCAATTTGTAAAAGAAAAAACATTTCTAAATTTTAATTTTACTTCAACAGGGAGGGATGACTGCTTAATAAAAGGCCCTACTTAATTAACCCTGGAACACTAATGTTAGTCGATTCGACTAACATCGTTTATGTTTTGTAGCACATTTCCTTGAAAATGTACTTTTTTGAATTGAGTTATCAATATCTATATGCAATTTCGGTTTCGGGATGAAATCGCCCGATTTCCAGCATATGCGTGTATGTACTTAATTATGATTCTGTGTAGAACTCGCCTGAGCCAAATTTAATCTTTTTCTAGATATGTTTGTGTTTCCATTGTATGCAGCTTGAGTGCAAACATGAAAAAAACCAAAATCGCACGTATAAATGAAAGACCTTAAATACTTTCCTATAAAATTAATAAAGTTAAAAGTTAAATGTATTACTTTAACACCAGATCGTTAAGAGGATATTAACACAGTCACTCAAAATTAAACTATGTCGGGTTGTAGTAAAAGCGTAACTGTGTTTTTTAGACTTTATTGGTGTACAGTACACTTAACACACATGGGTATTTGTGCTTTAACAATTTTTATAATGAATAGTTATGGAAATTTTAATTAATGCAATTATGTGAAAAAAATGTGCAAAAGGAACCACAAAATAAAGTTAGTGCGGAATCAGCACACCCTTACATACATAATAATAACGGCCGCTTGCTTATTGAAATGCAATTACAAAACGAAAGCCAAAAAGGTGCATACATACATATTTATATGCATATGTCGTGAATACAAAAAACTACCTTGCAGGGAAAACCCGAACTAGTGATCCAAAATTTTAGTTCAGTAATAGTTTTCTATCGCCGAACACGAACGAGTCCGAAATTAGCCAGAGGTGAAACTTTACAAAACTATTATATTTTACTTTTTAAAACAACATATGTAGTACAAGTACATATATTACATACAATTTACAACATTGTTCAATTTTCGTAATCCTTAAAAACATTGCCCGCTATTGTAAAATACAATGGGTGCATTCGAAAAATGGAAAGCGGTGGTATTTTATTGCTAAACTAAAGCTAATTCAAATGCGCAACTTAGCATAAAAAGCACCCCTCTGAAGTTGAGCTTATTGGAAATGGGTTGTGTCTTGAATTTTGTAGCTCTTCCTTTGCTTGTTGTGATTAAACTCGTGCCCCGAATTGCATAGTTTGGACTCGTATAGATATATGGTAGATTTATCTTTTACCTAAAACTAACTTTATGATTCCGTGTTCACTTCTTCGTCCACAATTTGCTAAATTCAAAACGAACTTTTTGTATGGGATTAAACGAATTTGGTTTAAGGAAGCCAACTGAGACATTTATTTTTGAGTAGTTTTTATAAAGTATTTAATAAAGTTTTCAACTCAGCTTTTTTTACTGTGAATAGCGTAGCAGTAGTTGCACTAATGAGCGTGCCAACGCAGAAGAGTTCTACGTAAAAATACTCTAGACTGAGTTAGGGTCGGATTTAAGCATAGGCTACATAGGCGTTAAGGCCAAATCACACGATTGGCGCATTTGTACAGATTTGTACATTTTGACAGTTACAGACTGGTGTTTGGAAATTTTTATGTTGGGGTGAACTCATGAAGTTTCTAGATAACACCACTCTGTGACTATCAAAATGTACAAATTTGCGCAAATGCACCAATCGTATGATTTGGCCTTTAGACTAGGGGCCCGCGCCATATAAAAAATAATATAACCAAGTAAAAAAGAAATTATATGTAACCAATTCTACAGGAAATTGAAGTTTTAGTAACATTTCCAGTACATTTTTTAGTCTTTAATTTTAAGACCAGATAAACTGTTAAGCAGATTTGTGCGTAGAAAAGCTAAATCATGAATGAAATTATTTCATGATTCTACGATCATATCTTTGGGTATCAACTTATTACATTTTTGGGTACAACAAGCGTTTTTAAAAAAACTCTAATACCGCTTTATTTTCGTCAGTACCCTGAAGAGACATATCGAAAAACCACGATCTCGGAAATAGAATGATAAGAAAGAAAAATTTTTCAACGTTCACAAAATTAGCTATTTAGGGGAAACCACTTGAATACAAAGGTACAAAAATGTTTATTGTAAAAGCACCACTGTATAGTGGAAGTCTAAAGAGAGGTGGAGAGCCAAGGGTAAGACGAAAAAAGAAGAGGTAGAAGCGCTAATGCAAACGCGACGCACGCACACGACTTTTTATCTTCAACAGCTGCTTTCTCAAAACCTTGATTTCTAACCATAGGTTCCTTTCCGTAGTCCGGGTCACACATGATTTATAAAAAAATATAGATAACGCTAACCTAATAGTAATATTTGTCCGCTAGGTTAGGTTGTGTTTACAACTTTTAACAAACTAAAATCTGGAGGATGACCGGCGGCCAACATTTGCCTTGAAATACTACTGGGAGGTCCCGCACCACAGAATAAGCCTAGAGGTCCTTAGGTCCGACACTGGACTGAGTAACGACTGGGATAAATCTTAATTTGTATTATTATTATTATTATTAATTTTTTTTTTTTTTGAAACCGCCAATGCATGAAATTTTTCTATTTCAAAATACTATGAACATCGTAATCGAAAAACTCTTCTTTTATGCAAGACAGGGACAACTTAAGTTTTATTTTACAAATGTATTTTACTCATTTTTAAACATAATAATATTCTACTCATTTTTATACATAAATGAGTTCAAACATTCTTGTTAATATTGTTCTTCCTTCAACCGATCCGATTTATTATAAAGCTGAAATAGTTCGACAAGCCTGATTAGAAATCTAGACCTAAGGTGAAAAATTTAGAGCTGGTTCGAAACTATTAACAGAGATATGCAGCGGCTGTCAATTGACACTTCTTAGGACATCACAATATTAAGGAGAATTAACGCGTACTAGTCATGGTACTAAATTCTCTAGATCCGAAACATTTCGGCACTGCTTAGAGCGTTTCCCTATAGGGCAATAACAACTACATACATATGTATATGTATGTATCTATGTACCTTCCTCCTAATATGTAAGAAACATACATATATATACATCGTGGCTTTCTCCACATGTGTATGTATGTATGACATTTGCCGCCATTTTTAAAAATCCTAGCATCTTCCTTTAGGGTGATGATTTTTGCGCCAAGTAACCAATTTTGCGCCAAGTGACCAATTTTGCACCACTCTGTATGAACCTATGTCATGAGCATACTTTTTATAACGATTTATTTACATGCCATGCTAAGAGTGTATCTGCTTACAACACGAGAAAGAGCATATCGAAACACTCGTAACAACTTATGTACACAGTACATACATACATACATGTACTACATATACTTGCATATTTGCACAAACGCATATTTGATGCTGCAACAACAAAGTAAAAATGCTTTTAACACAGAATAATTTAACTGAAAAACTTTTGCAATATATTTCACTTTTTCGTTTATATATGTTTACTTATTTTGCGTATGTATGTATATGCCTAGATACATGTGTACATATGTATGCGTGTATTACTAACTATAAAAGTTTTAAATCTGTAAAAAAAATTAGCATTTCTTTCTACTAACGAAACTTGCTAAAGCTTAAAATTCACTTTTGTGGCACAAACAACCGAGCAGAAAATTTTCATAACATTTGTTTTTCACTGCAAGCTAATGAGCATAATTAATTCGAGGAAAATGCATGTATATAGTTGTCAACGAAGCTGGAATATTAAGGTGCAATAAATGAATTAGCTTGTATACATACACACGCCCCTACTCTTGAATACGCACATCTTTTTATTTAAGGAATGGGATTACGACGAAATAAGATTCCTCATGAGCGATTGAGCCTGATATAAACTTACGTTTTTCTTTAGGTTAAGAACACTTATGAAGCATTTTTCCAATTAAAACCTTAACTCCTAAAGGTATTTTCATTTCAATAAAACTTGCAAAATTAATTAAATAACCATAGATATATACTTACGTTCCGAGTCGTGATCGAGAACACTGGCGAAAGGTTTCTTAGCTGCTCAGGAGACAGCTGCTACAGATCTATCGGCACAAACACGTTGGAGTGAAACTAAGCACATGATCCTGATTAATCACATATCTCCAAGCTTATACACCTATAAAGGCGAAGCACTAAGCTTCGAGGATGCTATGGGATTAACGGATAAACTCTACGTATAACCCAAAAACGTTTTATTTGCTAGACACGCGATCGCTACTAGAAAACAAGGCACTGACAAAAAGATCAAACTTACTTTCAATCTTTAAAACAACTATCTAAGGATTATGAATTTACTGATGTTGATACGGATACCAACAGAAGAGATATCGTTCGAGTTGCGTTCATAGTGGGGAATTTCGGTCAACTCAATAAGGCAAATACTACCTAAAAATGTAACTCTGGCTCTCAATGGGGCTTTAGAAACAGCAGAAATCAATTCCTTAAATTTCAGCTCACCCTTCGTGGATGCTATTATGGAGGAACATGCAACAGCCAATTAACAACATCAACTATATCCACATGAAGAGAATCACGTTGCCGCTGCTCACTATAGTAGGCGAAACTGTTTCTTTTACAGGCAACTATATAAATCTTCGTAAAAACTGCCCGGCCCTTCAAAGAACTTTTCAATTCTTTAACGAAAAGCGGCACATAGCCAACGTTTGTAAAAGTCGAATGCCACTAAATTTAGCTTAACTCGAATTTCTTCGAGCACGAATTCCTCGATTCAAATTAATTCGACGTTTTTCCCCAAAAAATAGAGATTCCATTATATCAAATGCGGAGTTTTAATTGCTGTACGTCGTAATATTTGCGCTTCATTAATTAATCTGGCAATAATAGCAGTATACTGGACCAAATTTGTGTATGTCTGCATGGCTCTTAGCTTTCGTCTTCCGGACCACTGCAGCGCCTTTCTGGCGGAACTGATGGCAATCGACCGAGCCACAAAACTGGTTAAGTGTGACATGATATCCCAAGCTGATATCTACATCTTCACTAAAAGCCCTAACACATTGGAAACGACGAGCTACGGACCACAGCTTCCAAGTTGTTATCTTCATTATTTAAACGCTTTGTCGATGGCGACATGAATTTTTTGAACGCGGCAGCGACATCATGAATTTGTATGAATTTGACTCAAAAGAAGAGGAAGAACGTTATCTGTCGCTCGAAAAATAGAAATAGATCTAATCTGGCCACAACCACGGTTGTGGTTTAGCTCTGTCGCTTCCAAAATAATTATCTACATAAGAGTACGTGTTAAAATAATTTGACAGCTGTGGTCCGTAGCCCGTCGTTTTCATTGTGTTTCAAGCTTAACAGCCACGCAGCAACCAAATCCCTTACAAAGCAGTCGGAGGTTCCATGCTAGCCATGAAATGCCGCACATCTCTTAACGCGATGGCTGAGTCATTTCGCCCAAAGGTGATATATGTAAGTTCCGGGACACTACGACATTGAAGGTAACTGCAAGGCCGATGAACTAGCGCGACTTGGCAAGCTACTTATCTCCGAGAGGCTCACTAAAGTAGCGGACAACAGATGGCATGACGAAATCACCTGGCCTACTACTGGGCTTAAATAACCTATCGTTTAGTCGTACGGCTATATGATTTCTGTAGAAGTTGTCAATATGAAGAAGAGGAGGAAACGATTCTGCACCTATTGTGCCAGTGCCCCGCTCTATTCAGACGAAGACTCTCCATACTGGGTAGACAGTTCTTCGATAACCAGGATTCGGAGCCACTGACCCCACATGCGGTATCACAATGGGCCTGAAGCCTAAGTGTGCCTTACAGGTAACCGCGACAACCTACCAACCTACCTACCTGCATGGCTCTTCAATGAAGTTTTACATTGCAGCTTCGTATATACCGCCTAACAGCGATGATTATATTTATAAATCACATGTCAATAATCGACTTACTTGTGCTCGGCGATTTTAATCTTCCTAATGTAATTTGGTCTAATCTAAGTAAACCATCTATATTAACAACATTAAGTATCAACAGCACTGTGGAATAATATTTAATTGATAATGTTCTAGGTATGGAGTTATCACGGATTAATAATATCTTTAGCAGACTGAACCGCATTTGAGATCTAGTTTTCATTTCTCAAAACATTCAGTCTAAACTTAGTGAGGGTCTTTCGCCAATCTCACCAGCTCACTGTCATCATGCTCCTCTCAGTATTAATTGTGAGTCTTATGAATTGTTTACCATGCCTCTTGGAAGCATTGATACCCGGTTAAATTATAATATCTGTAACTTTGATTCACTAGATGAGTTTCTTGAAAATCTCGATTGAGATTGTCTTTTTTTTCAAATTTTTACCCAGTAAGGTGTTTTGATATTTTTAAAGCAAAAGTGTATGGTCTAGGAACATATTCCACTATACTCACCTAAAACCTGTAAACAGCCATGGTAAGCATTAAAAACAGGTTTTTAAAACATTCTACGCAAACTGATGCAGTAGGGTTATCCGTTACTTTACTAAAAGAGTGTAGATCCCTGGTCGAACCGATGCGTCGGATTTTCAGTCCCTTTCTTTCTTCTGGTGCATCTATCGATGCGTGGAAAAAAGCGACAATAACGCCAATTTTCGGAGATACTAATAAAAATTATGTAGCAAATTATCGACCAATTTCTAAGCTCACCGGGTATTTATTGTTCGTTTTCGGCCGAACTTAGACTTCTGTACTTGTTTTCTATGGAATATGAGCAACCTTCAAGCCTGAAGTTGGATTTTTTTTATTTACAGTTCAAATTTAAAATGAAAATATCTTCGAAAATACCCTGATCTAGGAAAATAGTATAGATATCCGTAATGAACGACTCAAATTTGAGTTTACATGTCGGCGTTTTTTCGTGTCATTCTAGCGTCCCTACAATGTTTTTCTATGCAGTGCAATGCAAAGTATGCGTAAATGAGCCTTAATTCACATTAACGTACTCTCAATTTTAGCGTACGCTCTCGTGTGCTAGTACACACTTTTGGCGACTTTGAAGTCTGTTGGTTATCGTACGAAGTCACAGCGCCACGATGCCGAGAATACGATTCTACTTTCGCATGGTGGTAATCTATAAAGTATGTCGACCACTACATCGGAACACATTTATAATCATCTGTAGTCTCTCCGTTTGTGCGGCAACTACGGCTGCGCATTTCACAGTATTTATACGTGGAATTTCTTTCCGCAATATACACATGAAACTGCGCCTTATATACCAGGAGCAATACAAAAATTGTGTGTGCAATTTGTTGCCGAATTGTTCCACAATCGATAAAAGTATAACAACTTAATGCTCAGGTGCCATTTTTTTTTTTTTTAATTGCATATTTATTTTAATACCTTATTTTTTCGTAAGAAAACCTTAACCATCAAATTAGTTTTAATTAAGTATTTGAGTATAGTAGTGGCACGTGCATGCATTCTAAGGCCCGCAATAAAAAGTAAATAACGTCCACGGGCTGAAAGAAAAATAACATCCATTGGCATTATTTCCTAAAGAGAGGAAACAACGCCCGCCCCAACCACTCCTACTTTAGCGCTTAATATAATGCTTAGCTTCGTACCTGTAGACATTACAGGCAAGGCAGTCACAGTCCGCTCCGCCAGCAGGCTAAGGAGCACTGGAATATTTTTTTGAGTTCATTCTTGAGCAAAATTATTTGTGTGTACAGAGGCTAGCTCCGCATGAATACTTCTTTAAGCACATCCCTCAAATGAGTGAATGAGAGAGAGGAAGCCCTTGCGACCGAGATCGATTCATTGAACATATTCACAGACGGGTTGAGGTTGAGCGAAAGTGTAGTATAATCGTAACCTCATGTGTAGC